>JAMKCH010011525.1:0-61190 GCA_023653785.1 Ophioderma brevispina
GCCGAAAACCAATCTTGGGTACTATGGAACCCCCCCCCCCCCCCTTAGGCACTTAAGTGTTAATATCTTTGCTAAATTTCATGTTGATACGACCTTTCGCTTTTAAGTTACGTTCGTTCCCGTTCATAAAATCCCGATTTTCAGCATTAAGAGATATTGAGCGAAACATAATCGAAATAATAAAAATTGCCAAAAACTATTAATTTGGCATACATCTTGGAATTATAGACCAGTTACAGCATTTTGTACGTTAAGGTCTGGTATCTTGAAATAGGTCGACCTAGCCCTGTTACACACTGAACAATTGTATCTGTTAGAGTTTAGACTATGGGTCATAACGATTAGCAGGAATGGATCGCAGGCAACAAAAGAAGTGTGTAGGATGTTAACGGGTCTAGTCTCTTATTTTAAATATAAATTATTACATTTTTTTAGTTGCATTGTTGGGTTGCAAATAGGGGATGATATATTAAGGGTTAAAATATTTTGTTTTAATTATTGACTTAAATATCACTGGGGAGTGATAATAAAGAAATAAAAGAAATGCTGGTCGGGATGAACAATTTCCGAAGTTGGTTTTTTGATGCCCTAATGAATTTAGATAAATGTTTTTGAAAAATACATTTATTGAAAAAAACCTGTAATATGTGATTCATAATAATTAAAGATTATATTTGCTTTTTGTAAAAACTCACAGGGTGGTAGAACTTTTGTAAATACAAATGGATGCAACACAAAGAATGCAATCAGAATAGAACGTGAGGAGACTGTGCTGGATTAAATAGAGCATAATATTGTGGAACTCAGAAATGTTTGTACTATTGTACGAAAAAAAAAAAAACCATAGATGAAGGGTTACATTTGTAAAATTTATCCACATTCCTTCATGATATAATATCAATTAACCTAATAGACTAACCTTTTCAATTTTGAACACAGGTGAAAATACACCAATTTGTGTGATGATTTAGGTCTCTTACCCCAGCTTTTCCCTTTCCCCGTGGCTGCGGTTGTTCGAACCAGGTAAGACTACTTGATTGAACTGGTTGGCTCTACGAAGTTAGAAAAACAAACTTTGCTTGAACGTATATCGCAAACAAAATCAGATTTGAGAAAAACGAAAAAATTGTAAGGGCGTTCTTGTAAAGAAGAAACAAAACGGCTTGGGTATGATTTTAACATTTAGCGGTAGCCGGCCTGTAGCTAAAGGCCACATAGGGTTCTGCACAATCAGAACCTTTAAAAACAACACAAATTAATGGTTATAATATTAATGATAAAAAAATCATTTTTATTTCTGGAAAGATTCCTAGCATTTAACAATCACCTTGTTTCATTCATACGAAAGAAGAATGGAATTAGTAAGTGAGCCACACCTCTAACTCTCCGAGCCGCTATATAATATTTGTCTATTAAGGCTTGAACTGATGATATTCACCACCCAAACAAAGAGTGGTCCCATATTAACTATCACCTGCATACTGTCCTCCAAAGAAGTGGATGGATGTAATCCCTTGGTATGATAACACCTAGACCATCTTCATTACCAAAACCAATGCATCAGCATCAGCATCCTGACTGAAGATTTTAATTGCCATCATCGTGAATGGCTGGACAGCATATTTCCAACTGATGCAGAATGTAGGGCAGCGTTTGCATTGCTGCTGCCTCATGATCTGACCCCATGATTGTGGAGTCCACTCATCACTTGGCAACCGCCTGGATCTCATCATTACCGCGCTCAAATCTTTTTTTCTCCAGTTCCATTGATCAAAGCTTTGGAACATCAGACCACTATCTTGCGAAAACAACACTGCAAGCCTTACCATTATTGATGCGACCCCCCAAGGAAGTTTGGCTTATACAAAAAAGCGACTGGAATGGACTGAGGAAATTTGCAGCAACTATGGGAATAGTTACTTATAAGAGATTGGCCCTGATCAGGTGAGAATGTCACAATACATCAGTGATGCCATGCAGAATTCATTCCACAAAAGGCGATCAAGGCCTTTGAATGTCTCCGGACTGGTGGAACGATGCTGCGACAAAGCTCGAAGAAGAAAGATAGTTGCCTGGAGAAGGTTGGAAATCTCTTTGGAACTCCCGAAGCTCGCCTCTCTAAATTAAACAAGGCTAGAAATAGTAAAATCTGTTTCTAGGAAAGCTGCTTCAGAGTCAGAGATAAAATGACAGACGAGCTCCAGACTGGATCGAAGTCTTGGTGGTGGACAGGTCGTAGCCTAATGGGAAAAAGGGGAGGGAAAGGGAAGTCTGAACTACCAGTCCCTTACTAAGGCAACTCTACATACCTCTCTGCCGAGCAAAAGTGAATGTTATGCGACTTTCTTGCCAGTGAAACGTCTACCATTCATGCTGCTGGAAATGAACAAGCCTGTCTGCAGACATCCTCGGAGAAATACCTCAATTTGGTGGCAAGATGGTGTTCTGGCCAACGAAGGCAAAGAAACAACGGTGAAACTAGATGTCAACAAAGCCCTGGGACCAGTACGGCATCCCAGCCATCGTTTTGAGAAATACTGCCCCAGGGGGGGGGGAAAATGGCTTTTTCCACTGGCCGTCGCTTGCCAACTTGCTTTTTGATAAGGGCCACATGCCAGTGATACGGAAAGTAGTGAAGTCATCCCAGTCAGTAGAAGGCAACAAGCATGCATTAGTCTAGTAACTATCGACCGACTCCTTGCTATCTATAATATCCAGGTGATAATGGAGCGACTGATTCATTGATATCATTCTACATATGCCTGGCCTATTAGTGAGGGACTGTAGTGAACAGATCTTATGTGAGTGCAAATCCGGATAAAATTGTGAATTTGGTAACAAGTACTGTATACTTGTGATAAATCAAAAAAAAACTTGACTGGAAGCACTTGCCACACCCCTCTCATGGCCCCCAGCTTGGATTTTCAAGGTTACACAGGGGTTTAAAGTTTTAAAATGTCCGATGTGTTGAAAAGGACACCCTTATGTCTGTTCTGGTTACAAGATTCCAAAAAAGGTATAGTTTAATATACCTTTGTGACTTATAGTTTAGGAATTATGGGGTAAAAACTGTAAAATGGTAAAAAAAGTCAATTTTGGTTTGTACAGGGGTAAAAAAAAATTAAAAAGTGCTCCAATTTGTGTTATAAAATGTGGTTTCAAATTGTTGATTTGTAGCATAATATAATGAAATATACGAATAGTTTTACTTCGTACATGTATGTGTTATTAACCAAAATGGCGAAATAATAAAGAGTCAAAGCATTGGCCGCTATTGGATTCTATTGACCTGTGCCTATTTTGTTGGATAACGTGAAACTAAGCATAACAGAGTAAGGCAAACTATGCCTTATTTCAATCCTTAGCTAGGGAAACAATGTGCACCACCCATTACCTGACTCAAAGGCAATGTGAACTTTTGACAATGTATACACACCAACAATTGACTTTTTCACCATTTTACAGTTTTTACCCCATAAACTCCGGAACTTAAGCCATAGATAGGTAAAACTATACCTTTTAGAATCCTTTGGTGACAGACATGCACCATGGTGTGCTTTTTAACACATCAGAACCTTTTAATTTTTGACCCCGTCATAACCTTGGGACACCCAAGCTGGGGGCCATTAAGGGGGGGGGGTGGCAAGTGCTTCCATCAATTTTATGGATTATCAATGCCTAAAGTACTGGTGCAAAAATTCACAATTTTATCGGAAGCGCACATTGACACTACAGTCCCCTGCTAATGTTTCCCAATGCATCACTAATTCCATCCATGACAGAGGGAAGCTAGAATTGTTACCGGGGGTCTCAAAAAAGGAAACCTCAAAGCGCACTATATTTCACGAAAAGAAGAGAGTAAACCATAAAAATTTATCACGTATACACAGCGGAAAGGCTGATTTATTAGGTTTCCGAACCCAAAAAATCTGCCTAAAGACACATATGGACCGAGTTATGGCCGATTGAAAATGTGTACAACTTTTCATTTTATCCACGGATTGTTGTTACTGTTTCAGTAGGTCTTCAAAACAATAACGCATTTCCAAGCTTCCTTCTTGAAAGATTACGGTAGTCTTCCATCCAGCAAGCACGAAAGAATGTGCTTGGAGCAGGGTGTATTTTAAGGACAGCTCAGACAGTAACATCGTGATAAATGAAAAAGTGGCAACATTTCAATCGGCCATAACTCGGCAATATGTGTCTTTTTGGAAAAATTTTTTCTTTGTTGGAAACCTAATGAAATGAACTTTTCAGATGTGTATTAATTGTATGGTTTATTTTTCTTTTCGGAAATAGAGCATTGAGGGTTCCTTTTTGAGACACACGGTAGTATTGATATCGCAAAAGCATTGACAGAGTGTGCCATCGGTATGGCCAGGCTTTCTGCCTTAGGATTCTCAGATAAGTTACTAAGTGTGAAGGACGACTGAGTGACCCCTCCTAAGAGTCATCCTAACGGGGGTATCAGCAAGAAGGTCGATCAATGCAGGTGTACCACAAGGCTCAACTAGGCCCTCTTCTTTTAATTATGTTCATTGACGACATCGCCAGAAGATCCTGAATCCATCCAGCTCAAGACGATTTCACATTATACACATACATACAGACATACATACATACATCATACTTACATACATACATACATAAACTAGCATTATGACGCGCCGTTCCCCCAAAGGTTCAAGGCACGATTACAATAAAAGAAAGTGAGAATAACCTCCTATGACAATAAATTATACATAATGAAACAAAGTCCATTAGGAAACAAGTGTGTCTTAAGTGCCTTTTTAAAGGCGTTTACAGATACTGACTGCCTTAATGTATGAACAGGAGGTTGTTCTAGCTTTGAGGCACAAACAGTAAACGTTTATCACCAGCTGACTTGAGTCCTTTGCTATAATCCAACCGTTAGGCCATCTTTTGACGACCTAAGGTTTCTTTTTGGAACATGTAACTTCAAACAGTTTGAAAGATATATAGGAGCCAATGCCATTAGAGACTTAAAAACATATAAAAGCAAATTTAAGGAAATTTCTCTGTTCACAGGAGCCAAGGAAGATTTAAGCAGTGGTTTTGGTTCCGGCTGTCTATTTACAGTAAAAAAAAGTCTTGCAGCCCTATTTTGTAGGCGCTGAAGACGAATAGAGTATATGACTTTTGGTGGAAGAAAGTAAAGAAGTAAACCATTGCAATAATCGATGCGAGAAACCAGTATAAGAGAGGGTACAGCATGATGGCAAGTGTCTTATCAATGTATATAATTCTCGTGTTAGATTATTCTATTGTTTTCAGCGTGCATTATTTTTCAACGAAATGCACTGGGCTCTGTCAGATTAATGCACGGGTTATCAGATTAATGCAGGGTCAAAGATAATGCGCGCGGGTCACCACAAGTCACAATTCCTGTTAGCTACTAGAATTACGTCAATCATTGATATCGACTTACTGCTCAATATCAAGTTAACATCCTGCATCGTTATATACCCTCTACGAACTTAGTATCTACAATCTATGGTGTCAGTCTAACTTTAAATTCTTGTGGGTTGAAAAAAAATATTGGTTTCTCGTTAAAGTATTAGTTGAATTCACATGCCCGGCGACATTCCAAATATGGTTTAGTACTGTTTTCTTTCCGAATCGCGTATATCTTAATTAACGAGAACAAGCTTTTTGTACTCACAAAGGACGATATGTTTGACATTAATTATTGCATTTAATATCAAATTCCTTATTGTTATAATTTGTCAAATTAGAACGCCTTTCAGGAAAGTTTAGCTACTATACTGAACTCCCTACCTCGGTGCCGTGAGTAAGCGCGAGATTGATGGGCGCAGTAGTAAACCGCACGCGCTGGCTTAAAGCGCGGGCGCGTTTTTACACGCGCGCACAAATTTGAGGGCATACATTGACGAGTGCGTACAGATGCGTCAATGTTATGAAATCACTGAGGGAGGTAGAGAAATGGACTATATCCTGTTGCTATATAAGAGTAGGCCCATGAGAATTAGGTACTTCAAGAACCAAAATTCACCAAATTAAAATCGTTTTCAATGCAGAAGAAACCAGTCATGCTTTGTACATACATGTCTGCGTTGGTCTTTAAATCTAAAACAGTGGGCATTGGACTTGTGTAGAAGAAAATTCATATGCATGTATATGCAAAATCGTCCACTGATGGGTTGGTTTTGGAAAAAGTAAGGCAGTGCGAAAAGTCTATCTTTATTTCAATTTTCCTTGACGCGTTTTATCAACTAATGGGTTTGTTTTGAAACTGGCAGGGAGGTGCGCGAAAGATTAGCCACTCCAGCGTCTTAGAGAAGGTTGATTTTCTGCACTTCCAGATATTTTCTCAAAACAAAACTAACAACAGTATTTGAATTGCGTCAAGGTCTTTTTTTGGCATTATTTAGAGAGATAACTTTGGGACATGTTGGAGTCTAGAAGTGTTTTTAATTTATTTAAAAAGACCTCAAAATTGAGAAAATTAACGTTAATTCTAATGTTAATGTTATGATTTATGACTATGTTTTCTCAAAGTATATGACGGATAAGGACCCACGCCCAGTGCATTCGACAGGATAATCGCACTTGACCGTTGTGGGGTGTCGTGCTGCCTGGCACTGACCCATACAGTCACGTGCAATTATCCTGTCGAATGCACTAGGCTAGGTACTTCGTACCATCTGCGAATGCCGAGTGTTCCGAAGAGGATAGATGAAAAATTGTAACGATAACATTATTGATGGTGATTCCATGGTCAGTTGAATCAAAGTAGGGCACCAAGGGATTTTTGTCGTAGGTTGAGATGTTTAATGGAGAGTTCCAATAGACAGTTGTTAATAGGAAAGGAGCTTTTGTTAGTTAAGGGATATGAGCAGCAAAGAAACTCAGTTTTAGATTTATTGAGTTTTAATTTATTGACATTATCATATTTGATGTCCTTTATGCAGTTTGTAAAACAGTCAGTGCATTTTCCAATTCATGAGGATCTGTTGGGTCGAAGGGAACATAAAGTTGAGTATCATCTGGTACACATGATAGCTGAACCATTGGATGACGGGGCAAATATCACCAAAACTGGTATAATGTGTACATACTGTACGCCTATAGGACCGACTACAGAGCCCTGTGGAAACAAGTTTGGCAAGAGTAATTGGTATGTTCTGAAAGATCACCTGCTATGTCCACACACGACTAGTCCAGCCTTGTAAGATAGGATGGAACGTCCAAAGCTATCCTGAAACACCAATGCGCTTTGATAGCCGGGATACAAGAAGTTCGTGATCAATCGTATCAAAGGCAGCGGAAAGGTCCAATAATCCGAGTAGCACAGCTTTCTTGCCATCAATTGATAGCATAATGTCATTTTTACTTTTATGAGGGGCAGATCAGTGCTGTGAGCAGCTTCTATAGGCAGATTGATGGGGATCTGCTAAATTATGATGATCCATGTGTTCTGTTAATCTGGCACATGCTATTTTCTCAATCAGTTTGCCAAAGAAATGTGATGTGCACAGGTCTATAGTTTTTAAATAATTTTATCCAATGTTGCTTCTTCAAGAGAGGTTTGATAATTACTGAGTGGGACAACCACTGGGAAATAATACCAGATGATGCGAAGAGTAATAATGCGTGTTAAAACTGGGCAGGAGTTGAGATATATTTTCCTTCAGGAACCAAGTTGATATAGGATCTAGGTCTGCTTGATTTACTGGGTGATTTAGAAATCAACTTGAAGTACTTCATCCTCAGTTGTTGGGCGGAGTGTTGTAAGTTGATGACACAGTCGAAGAAGCAATAGCAGTTCCATTAAATTGAGAGTTGGCAAGACAAATTCAGCATCAAGGTCCTCCCTGATTTTAACTATTTTAGTCGGAAGTTACTTAGCAAATTGGCTCAGATCAATGCAGATTCCATAATATGGAAGTGGTGGAACATTTTTGTTCAACAAAGAATTAATAATACGATAAACATCATCTGGTTTACAAGTCAATAATTTCTCTTTGAAGTATGATTCCTTGGCCTTTATTGTTAGATCATTCACGTGGTTTTTAGCATTCAGGGTAAAATTCACGATTCATCGTCAGAAACGAGATTTTCGCATTCCGTTTGCTTTGCGCCGATGTGGACGAGCGAGATGGATAGTCTCGTTGTACCAGGCGTACGAGATTTAACAAGGCGAGTCTGAGTTTTTGAAGGTGCCGATGAGTCTAGCAATTTTTGCATTAGAAGCTGTACCGTTCAACAGGTGATTGCAATCATTATCTACAGCTGATGGACAGCTTCATATGAAATCAGTCAGCGATTTATAAAATCATTATGATCAATATTGCGATAGTTCAGTACTGTTGAGGTAATACGCATCGGCTTTGGTCTTAGCACGTCAATTAAAACATATGACTCGATGATCGGACCTTAGTTTGTCCTCAGTATGGCATTCTTTCAAAAATTCATGTGATCAGAGTGATAAAGCTAAATCAATTGTGTGGCCATCTTTATGGGTAGACCATGGACATGTTGGAAAAACCAGCCTGATCAGTTTGAATTCGGGAAAAAACGAACGACGTCCATTTGATGGGTTCATCCCAGGTGAACATTGAAATCTCAAGCAAAATAATTTACCCGGAAACAGAGATATTTCAGTGACCAAACTGTCAAACTCTTGAAGAAACATAGAAAATTTTGTAAGATGTTTTCAGAAGATGTGGACGGTGTGGCCCTATATACAATAACAATTAGGCGTTTGCTTGTTGGTAACATGAGCAAAATTAAAAGTATCAAACTACTGTCACTTTGTTGACTAACATTTTCCACGGTTGTCTTAAATAGTACAGCTATCCCGCCACATATATAAAGGTCCGTTCCAGGACCCCCGGTAGGGTGTTGTTCTAAAAAATATGTAACTGGTGTTTTGAAGCGCGAGGGTGAGAATATTGAAATACAGAGAGTTCATAACAATTGGGTACTGGTAATGGTCATTTACTACTACCTGACTACCACTACACTATCTTACGTTGGCTGTGATGTTGCATTTGGAGGCGACGTTAAAACGCCGAGCCCGGAAAAAAATGTTTGTTGGTACAATACACGTGCCGGTACATTAACAAACCTGTGCCCCCCTCGTCAACAAATTCCTGGCTACGCCAGTGAGCCAGAGTCGTTTTTTTCTTTTATTTCTTTGCGATATCCGGTTTATCGTATTTATTTTGAGTTGTAAATGCTCCATTTTGTCATTATCTCATCGTCTCATGTGCGCTGTTCCATGACTGAATCTATCCATGACTGAATCTCAATGGGAGACGATCTATAATCGCTGTCAGAATTTCTCAGACCCGACTAGGGAAAACAGCTTACACCATGGAATAAATAGAAAGAAGACAACCAACGCGAAAACCACCAATTATCTAATTCGATAACCCATTCATCTCGAACGGTCGTTCGTTCGTGCAAGTCCAAAATCCACAGTGAGATCCGTCTTTAACCAGATGATAGTTTCATCATCCAGTTGATCAGGCCTGGAAATCCGCTTGGACTTGTAGAACCTCACCGTCATCTATGATGTGGTTAATGGTGTGTGGCTCTCCACATAGGTTTGGTTGAGGTTCTACCCGATCTTGTGAAGGAAGTCTTTGTACGACCAACGCCAGTTCTGAGTCTGTTGAGGTTGACCCAGGCTTTCCATCACAGCCTTTGGGCTATAGATGGTACTGTCCACCAAAAAACTGCTTTAGGTTCAAAGTAGAGGATGACCATTGTCATACATATGTAATTCATTCAGGATGATCGATAGTGATGATGCGACGGCCAGTGTAATGGATTGGGTAGCAAAGTGATTCCGTGGAATTCTCTGATCCTTCAAGGGTGTTGGGGTGGGAGTAGGCTACGGTTCATCACATTCTTGGCGAGCTTGATCAATTGAAGGTTCCTCCTAAGGTTTGCAGGAGCTATCGCCAGACCAGAATTGAAAGGTATTCTACAGGCGTCGCCAAAAGGGCAACCACTAAAAACAAGTCTCATTGCAGATTAGAACGACATCAATTTGTGTGAAGGTACGCTGTGACTCCATTACTGGTGCAGCGTTTCAGCGGTGGGAGGTAGCCAAGGCAACAGGTGTGTATGGAAGGGTGTCAACGGATGCACCCATCCAGTTCCTGCGAGCCTTCTGAGGAGGTTGACACGAGACTGCGTCTTGGCAGCGACCTCCTTTGTGTGTTGATAGAAAAGTAATGCTGCGGTCCATTGTGACGCCAAGGGTACTTCGGGGTTGGGTCATGTGCCAGTTTTTCTCCATCTAAGAGTGATGTTTAGTTCTCTTTTTGCGCATCGATTGCCAAGGTGGAAAAGAGTGCTGGACGGTCTTGGGTTTGCTGAGTTCAAGTGCCATCGGTGTTGGGGAAGAATTGGCCTTAAGTGATTAGGTCTTCTGCAACAATGTGTCTAAGGACTCAAAGCAATTTTCAGCAGCTATTCCAAGTGCCGTGGCGTCTGCGTAGGAGTATGCGAACAATCTCCCTTTGGCATATTAGACGTAGATGTTGAAGAGCCTGGAGTTTTGCCAGGACAGAACCTTGGGGGACACCATCCGAGTTTGCGCTTTTACTGCGTGCCCATTGATGTCTCCAGGCGAAAGATCTGTCTTTGGATGAGAGCATAATGAACTTGACAAGCTTGACATCAGGGAGGAAAGTTTGAGTAGCTTGAGTAGAGACTCGGTGCAGACTGTATCGTACGTCAGCAGTTAGGTCTATGAAGACGCTCAAAAAACTTCTGCTTCTTCTGGAAGGCTGTCTCGATGCCATTAACTAGTCTTGCTTCTGATCATTGTTGATTTACCTCGAAATCCAGCTTGGGTGCGGGGTAAATTTGCCTCGACCGTATCATTGATCCGGCCGAGTATCAGTCGCTCAAGCAACTTATAGATGTGAGATAGTAGCGGAAGATGGGTCTGTAACTCTTGGGTTCATTGCGGTTTCTTGGGCTAGGATTCGAAGACCTTGAAGTCTTCCATATGGAGGGAATAGTTGACGTTACCCCTGCAAGTAGCAAGGAAGAGTTGGGAGCCATCGACAGGTTCGGGTGCCATATTCTTCAAGAATTATGTATGGATGTTGTCTAATTGTCCAGTGAGCTTTGTTTCCCATTCTTGAGAACTTTAATGGCTTCGTGATCTCAATCGTAGGTGATGGTGGGACAAGGGCTTGACGGTGGAGAGTTTTGTAGAACTGTTTAATCTATGATTACCAGCACGGAGAGTTGGTGGAACCCCGCCAGTGGAGTGTGGTCTTGCCACTTTCCTGTTGACAAGTACATGAAGCGATGGAGAGTTTTGGGGGTTTGCAGAGACAGGACATTGCTTAGCTGGACAGCTACGGCGCCTGGTGAGCTTGTTGATGGTTGTTCCAGGCCTTGCGGCTGGAGTGGGTAAATTTGATATCGGATATCTCCTCTCCCATCTAGTACGTCTCTTTTGGCAAGCGCCCAGTAGTGGTTGCCCTTTGTATTCTCACAGTATCGCAGTTGGTATTACAATACGCTTTGAAAACTCGTCGCATTGCTTGTCCCAACAGGGGGTGTAGGGAATCATTCTGCCTCTTGGAATGGAATGTTTTTAGCTTGCTTGATGGAGCATTGGAGCAGAAAGAAGTCAGAAATATTGCATCGTTGATTTAGATGAAGCCGGGTCTCTGCAGCGTGGATGACAGTTCGCTGGTGAGTTGTTTGAACTGGACCAGTGGGCTTTCCTGAAATTCCATATCTTTCTGTAGGCAGGCTGGAGATCGTGACCTTGATTTGTCACTGGTGACCAAGATCGGGCAATGACCTGATCTAGGAACTCTAGGGCGGACCGTTTTGGAAGCAGCGGGATCGGATGTCGCTGGTGACTGTTGACAGGTCGGGACAGGTCCATGTCCCATGACTGCTTGAATAGAGGTAGGTGGATCCTTACTATCAACCAGCAGTTGGAGGTCTTCAATTCCATTTCAAGAGCCGCTTGCCATTATTGTCAGAGTTGGAATTTCCCCATGCTGTATTTCTACATTTGAAATCTCCGCAGACGAAGGAAGCTCCGGTGAACTACTGGAAGGGAGTTGGTTGCCTCGGATGGTGGTGTGGTGGCTTATAGCTGTTGGTTGAAGTGGGTTCCCATTGCTTCAAATTTTATCCACTAGATCGGCGAATTCATTGAAAGAATTGCAGGGTTGATCTCACATGTAAGGCATGGCTTTCACATAGGAAGCGATCCCATGCTTGTTGTGCGGTGAAGCAAATAAGGTCAAACTTCGATTGCCAGGCTTCTCTTCAGATCGCCAGTGAGTTTCTTGGAGGAGGATGATATTGATATTCACTCCGTTCTCCCTGGACAGCTGTAAGATGATGTCACGCTTAGAATGGGTGTGAACCTCAACGTACAGCTGCAGGATACAAACTTTGGTGCTGCCATAAGAAAGTTCCTCTGTGAATAGCTCAGCTGTCTAAAATTGAGGGTGGGTCTTCAAGATGTTCATGTGTGTTTGTAAAAACGATGTGTGGACTTAAGTGTTGAATCAGTTAGCCACAACAGGGATGGACATAACAGGGCCGCCGCGAGAAGACTTCAACACGACCCGAAACATCATCTCGACAAAAAAGCTAGGCACTCGATGTGTATTATGTACTTCACCGAGACAGTTTGTGACGATTGCTCCCTTTGCCGCGGTCGATTCAGCGACTACGGGAAAATCTGTCCACAAAAACTTTGTAATTGACCGGGTGTTGTGACCCTGACTGTAGGGGTTTTTGGAAAGTGCTAGTACATCAAATTTCCATCTTTTTGGCCAATTGTGGTCACCATATAGAGGAGAATTTTTTGTTTTCAAAATACCGCGAAACCGATCAGAACCGTCATTCCTTTGTGTGGTGGAGCTACGACTGTAGAAATTAATGCTTGCATTTTGGGTGATTTTGGCTGACCCGTAATTGTTTAAAAATCTTGTGAAATAATATGAAAATGTTCCGATCATGCCGACTTTGGACAAACGGTGTTATGAAAGTTCAATGTACCTTGTAAATTGTATTAAACTTCTGAAACTGGCGCCAAGTTGCGCCCAACACGTTGTTGTAATGGACATCGAAAACACACAAAATTGTAATATTTTACTTCCGTTATGTGAATTTGTTTACCGTATGGCTGTTTGATAGCAGATTACAGTGTCGAACTGATTCCAATGTCAGTTTCACTGAAATATGAATGTGATTAGTCATACGTGAACCTAATTAAATGTAAAATATGAATTAATTCACCATAGTCTCGAGGGGGGGGGGGGGGGTTGTTACCGCTCTCTTCTTTTGTCGGCCAACCAAAACCCGGTGTCAATGAGTATGTGTTTACATTTTATTGCTCCGTTTCATGCCCCCCCCCCATAAAACACTGACGGGGTATTATAGGAGGGTTATATATATAGGTAAGTAAAGGGTGATCCCAAAGTGATGGATAGGTGTGGCAATCACCCCCACCCCCATAGGAGCGTAAATCCCGGGGGGATAGGGGAGGTATATTCCCCAATATTTTGATGAGGGTTGATGGTCAATACGATCATACCCCCAATGTTGATACCCATTCACGGTTTTTGACCCCAAATAACCTCATATTTTACCATAATAGTTAACCCCATAACCCCAATCCCCCAATGTCAAAAAAATTTAAAGCTTAATGACCCCCCCCCCCCATTCTTTGAAAACCTATGGGTGTTGTGGGTCCTTCTCTTACGTCCATGCTTACACATCAGTTCAGTCCCTAAGCTATGCAGAAATCGTTTTCTGTTGTTGCGAATTATGGCATGGACTGTCATGGTGCTTCCAATCCAAGCATTAGCAGATTTGAAAATTAGATTTTAAACAATATTTTAAAAATACAAAAATTACGAAAACAACTAGTTCCTTCTGACCCCACAAAATCATCTTCAGGTTATTGACGTTTAATTACATTAGATGATTTGTTGTAACTTAAACAGTCTACAGGACTATTCGAAGTTTTAATAAAACACGTTTAACAAACACGTTGTAAATATTATCTTTAATTGTTTATAATATTTAACTGTGCCAAACCTTGCCTACCACCTATTATATATTACTATGGACCGGTACAAAATAAGCACATCCGTCATCTTCAAAAACAATTCATTAATTGGCTGATATGTTTATTTAAAACAAGATGGGGTAGCAACTAGTCTCGTGAAATTAAAATCGCATTGTAAATACTAGTCTGTGCTGGTGTTATGCTTTTCTATTGAATAACACAAAGAGACCAGTGAACCAAGTGTAATCAAGCACGCCAAGGTTTCACCTGTTTCAAAAGCGCGCAATGGTGCACTGACCGCAGGCGAGTCATATTGAACACCGTGAAAGGTATATGAAGAGACGTAGGTAATCGAACATTTCGATTTTATAGAGTTTGGGTAAATAATTTGGGATGTGAATGAATGTATTTAACCTAATGAAGGGGGTTAGCGCCAACAACAAGCTTGCAGTTTGATGTCAAAATACAAGTTGCAAAAATAATTCACATGTTAAGTAAAAACAAACAGGGGGGGGGGGAGATGGAAAGGGAGCATGTTCTGACGTCCTTTAAAAAGGAATTGTTTTTTGGTCAGAATAAAGATCGGATGGTCATTTTCTGGAAAATACGATGAGGTGAGGGATCATTCAAATCAAATTTAAATATTCAACCAAATAGATATAAGTAGTTATAATTACTCAATTACCATGTTTGAGTCCTCGATCGTAAAGGTGTTCGATCATGTAATAGATTGGACTAACTCTCGCAATGAACGGGACATGAAACAGAATCGGGCGAATAACTTCATTATCGAGCTACCTAGCGACTCTGCTGAATGGTTCCCTGGCAGTACTGGGTACCGTTGTGTGTAAGCTGTTTTTGGCGCAAATTCGGTAAGGTGATCCCCAAACATGTACACACAGCTGTGTCTGCATTTAGAGCGGAGCTGACGAGGTCCAGTACAAACACGAGCGTTTTACGTTTTATGCAAATGAACTCCCTGAGTTTTGCGCCAAAAACAAGCGTTTGGCGCAATCCGGTAGCGGTGATCCCCAAATCATGTTACACACAGCTGTGTATGGAGCTGAGCTGACGAGGTCGAGTACAAACACGTGATTTGTTTTGAGTAAATGACCCACTGAATATTGCGCCAAAACAGCTGGGTTGACCTATAGCCGACGCCGCGCCGCGAGGTAAAAACATCTTCAAGTTGGACAGAAACCATATTGTTTCAAAAACTGTTAGAGATAACTGCCACATAATATTAACAGACTTTTGTTTACAGCTCTGAAAAAAGCTTTCAAGAATTTTCTTCAAATACTTTTTTTAAAAACTGTAATTCTGTTTACTTTAGCGTGAAACTGCCCATTTAAATAATTATGCATTCAATCACATTTATGATATGCATTTCCGAAACATCCTCGAAAAAAAAAAAAAACACCCCATTTTTTTTTAATATTTTTAATTTTTCGAAAAAAAAATTGGAAACTTGTGAGAAATCAAATGGCGCCAAATCCAAATCAACACAGCTTTTTTTCAGAGTTACGGTAGGTACCATGAAGTAGAAAGTTGGAAGAGATCACGATGAAAAGGGTGGTATCGACTTGCTTGCAAATAAATATTTAGTCAATAATAAATGAATCCATCCCATAAATTAAAATTAGGAGACAAGAAGGTTGTTTTGGTAGGAATTATATTTCTGAAATAAAATGGATAAGATGCAAACGTATATGGAATGGAGAGTATGCAAGGAATTCAGAATTGGGTTGGTCTTTGTTTTATAGTTGAGGGGGTCTTTGTTTTTCTAGTTGACGGGGGGTAGCTTGGTTTTTAGTTGAGGAGGTCTCTGTTTATATAGTTAGGCGGGTCTTTGGTTTTATAGTTAGTGGGGTCTTTGTTCATAGTGAGGGGGTCTTTGTTTTATCGTTGATGGGGTAGGGGTATTTGGTTTTATAGTTAGGGGGGTCTTGTTTCATAGTTGAGGGGGGTCTCTGTTGATAGTTGAGGGGGTAGTTGTTTATAGTGAGGGGGTCTTGTTTATAGGTGAGGGGGTCTTTGTTTTATAGTTGAGGGGTCTTTGTTTAGAGTTAGGTGGGTCTTTGTTTATATTTGAGGGGGGTCTTCGTTTTATAGGTGCGGGTATTTGTTTTATAGTTGAGGGGGTCTGGTCTTTGTTTTTAGTTGAGGGGGTCCTTGTTTTATATGTTGAGGTCGGGTCTTTGTTTTATAGTGGGGGCCACTCCTCCTATTACTCCTTTCGTACCCTTCTTCCTATTGTATGTGTCGATTTCACTTCCTTGCCATTAGGTGGGTGACGGTCTTTGTTTTATCGTTGAGGGGGTCGTGGTTTTATAGTTAAGTGGGTCTTTGTTTTATAGTGAAGGTCTTGGTTTAGAGTTGAGGGGGTCTTTGTTTAGAGTTGAGGGGGTCTTTGTTTGATAGTTGAGGGGGTCTTTGTTTTATCGTTGAGGTGGTTTTTGATTGATAGTTGAGGGGGTCGTTATTTTATAGTTGAGGGGGTCTTGTTTTAATAGTTGAGGGGTTTGGGTGTTTGGTCTTGGGTCTTGGGGCTTTGTTTTATAGCACCCCCTTATTTGATCCTTAGATAAACATTTGCGAAGGGACATGGGGAAATAGTTGGTATCCTGGATTGATATACTGCTAAGTTTTGTATCGCCGAGGGGCTTATAGAAACTCGTCGTCTTGAATGTAGGACAACACCATGATCTTAAGGAATACTCCGAAAAAGGGAATTTAATTTTAAAAAAAGAAAAAACCTAAAAAATTTTTTATTGTGGAAAATTTTGATCACTGCATGATACGTTTTAAGTCTTCGCTGTTGAGGACATATAACTTTGAACTGCAAAACGCAACGCTCTGTTACCATAGTCGCCACGTCAAGAGTAGACATCAGAAGATATACGACATCGTCCAGTGTATTGATACTAGTACCATTGTAACTGTTTTTGACATTCCAAAATTCTTAAATCGACACGTTTAGAGAGACACCGGGCACATTTGAAAAATAGTGCGCCCTCAAGAATTTGTCCCTATGATTTTTTTGCATGGTTGGAAAGCTTTTATATACATAGCCCTCAACTGAGATGATTAACCCGCACATCAGCACCCTTAGGGTTAACAGACGATTTATAATTAATGACTGCCGGTGACATTAAATTCAGCAGACGAAGGAAATGGCGTTTAAACACAAGAGAACACACGCCAGAGTTAATTCCCACGGCATCCGCCACCCTGTTGCGACCGGTCGGGTGACCTTTGTGTGGTTTTAATAAAACAGTAGCCCAAGTCTATGATATTCATGTAATTAAACACTTTATGGATTTAAAGTTATAGTAAACTTAAAAGTTAGCCTACGGAGAGAGTACTGGATGTCTTTGACTTATTAATGCCCCTATTATGTTTTGAGGGGTTATTTTTATGTGTTAAAATATATCTGCCTTCTTACAATGGCCTTAGGGACTATCATTCTCCGAGCAAATTGAAGAAATTTCATATTGTGTGCAACGGGTTCCAGAGCTCTTTTAAATCAAAAAAAATTAAATTAATTTTTATATCAAAATTCAGATCGTTGTGCACAAGGTTATTTTTGTGTAAAAGGATTAATTAATGACCATAACATCCACGAGATACCGTCGTACCGTAAGTACTACACATATACATACATGCATTACATACATACATACATTACATACAATACAGGACATACATACCATACAACAACATACAACATACACGCATGCATAATACATGACAGGTACGTACATTACATTAAATAACATGTTTGTCGAAATGCCTATTCTTTGAGCCTATGCGCTATGAACTCTTACTAACAAAAAGCAGGCCCGACAGGGAATGACACGAATCATCGGGTAAATAACGTGCGCCCGAAGGCTCTTTGACACGATCATTGTATAATGTACATCAAGCCTAAAGAAAATGACTTTGGAGATAAATAACATGTTGAGAAGTTGTTGAAAGATGCCTGAGTGATTGTGTTCCTGAGTTAATACGAGGTAAGGAGTTAAACGTGGGCGTAGAATAAGGCATCGTCGCCAAAGATACCCTTTTAGTCTTGTGAAATCAGCAGCAGAACGAAGTTAGCAAATGGGGCTTGGGGTAGTATAGTTGTGAATGCCATTTGGACAGAAGAGCGGTCATACATTTGTAAACAACTAACCAGGACATTTCTGTTCGTTACAATTCTCTCTCTGCATTGCATCTCCTTGGCAGTCCCTTACGTTTCCAGTGTCACAGTCCTTGTACGTTTCGTGTCCTCCTCCACAGTCAAACAGAGACAAGTGGACCATCTACCCGATTTCGCCATAGGCACTATATATGAATCAAGAGGAAATAAAAGAATAGTTATCAAAGGTTATTGTGCATAAAAGGATATCGACCCAATTTGTAAATAAAACCGGGTTTCCGATCTATGTGGAGGGACACTCAAATTGTATACATCCTACGACCCTGGCAAACCAAATTGGACTACAATCACCACTATCAGAAGCTTGTAACATGTGTAAAGTGTATCACTGAATATTCAAAAATGGATGACAAATAAGTTAGAACTGAAACTGGATAAAACCGGAGTTTGTTGTTGTTGGCTCAGTGACCAACCTTGAGATCAAAACCGATCGAGTATGGAACTTTAAGATTAACAAAGTTACGAAATACCCAGTTGAAACTGTGTGAAATCTTGGTGTTATCATGGATACCGATGCTCAATGGACTGTACAGTAGGGCTTATGGTTGCAAAACACCAAATAAATTTGCCATTGGTTTATGTAACAAAATGATCCTAATTACAACGCAAATTTCTTCATTAACGAAGCGACTCAGTTACTTAAGTTATGCATTACCTTGGAAGCTCTTGGACTGCTAGACCTGTGAATCCCATTCAGCAAGAAGAGTCCATAAGGTGACGACGGGTTTTTTCGAGCTACTGAAACGTGAGAAGACTTTGTTATCTTGATATGGGGGATCGTTGCTGATTTGTACATAAATAATTTTAACACAAAATATGGTCCAGGAAATTCCGGTTTTTACTATTTTCATTTGAACTTACACTTGGTCCCCACATTCTACCTTTTTTCTAAACACTCTTCGGCCAAAGCATGGACCAAATTGATAAGAGGACCCACAACCACTGACCTCTACAACATGGATATCGGGCTGCCGCACAGTGGAATGGTCGCCGATTGTCACCAGCAGGAAGGTCGTGCTTTTTTAACCTTGAATATGCGGGAAACAATTCATACGCCTGCTGGTGCACATTATTCTACACAGATGATCTATTGTTATAAAAAATTCCTTTAAAGAGACATGATGAGATTGGTCCAGAAGGAAGCGCCCTCAATTTTTTCGAACCCGGGTTTTTGCATATTTGGAATGCTTTCCAATGTATTAGATCACACCTGAAGTGAATAAGCCGAATACGCGTCTTCTGTATATGGTGATGTCATTAGTCCGTCTGTCGTGCCCTACAGAAGTCAAAGCACGGTGTTCTATGGGGCCAGTTACGATCTTCAGGCAAGTTAAAACAAGTTTTGCTGTTTTCTTTTGTAGTTGTTTGTCCAATAAACCTTCGAAACGTTTTGGTAGGTGGTCTACAATCGATCCTGTGCAATTTGAGAGAAATTCGTATCCTAAAAAAATCTCCTCATGTCCCTTTAACTTTGACAAGGTGTATGCATTGTTTCCCGCCATATTGTCAAGGTAAAAAAGCAACTTCCTGTTGTGACACTCGACGACTCAGACCCGCCATCCCATGTGTAGAGGTAAGTACCCACAACGCACTAGTTTCAAAGACCCTATCACGTTGCCGCCTTTTGTTATTAAATCCCACCATGATCCCATTCATCGGTTTAAGGTAATGCCATAATCACCCTCTCAGCAGGAGGGCAGGAGGACTGTCGCGCGGGGCATACTGGAAGGTTCAGCCCCGCCTTCAGCCCCGTCTTAATTCGCATGATGCAAATTGAATGACGCCAATGAAGAAATTGAAAGATCAGAAAAATTATGTTAAAAAAACAATGGAAAACGTCCCAACATAGTACGCTATTCATTATTCTTTGCTCATTAACCCTTGTCTGCCTGGGCCATTGTTTGTAACAACACACCGGAAAGGGGTACCCCCTTGAACATCTAATGCCTATAAATTTGGTACCTACAGTATAGCTTTAGTTTCTTCTTTCCATGAGTTTTTTAAGTGCACAAAAATCAAATATCGCAGCTTGAGAAAACAATAAAATACATAAGAAATATCATAAGAGATATCAATTGATGCTGTCATCAGTGCAAGACGTGCTATGTAAAACAGGGACTGAATTTCTTGATTTTTGTACCCTATAGCCGTCGTAAATCATAGTTTCTGTTACCATCGTACTGCTATGGTCGTCCTGCCTTTGACTGATAAGGTGCAGGAATATTTTGGTCATTAAAAGGTGGATTTTGACCCGATTTTTGACCATCATCTTTGTATACGTTTAGAGTGTATATTGCACAACGAGCGCCCCATTGAGCGTTGCCTCTCGTGCCTGCAATTGACATTCAAATTACGCGGTCATGGCTTATTGAGCCAGAGCATTTATAAGTACTGTAAAACGACGTAGACATTTAATGGCACACAGTGAATTTTGTCAAAGATATAAATCCGATATGGATGGAGCACAACAAACTGAATTAGGGGATACAACGGCAGAGCGTATGAAGGATCCAGACCTGTGGATTAAATTCAATGTTCCAAGGTATGTTCGTGCCACAAACATAGAGGTTGCAGAAGCTACCTTACAATGTACACGGAGAGACGGTGAGGCCGACATGCTAAAGCCAGAACACATTTTAGGAACGCAATATATTACGGATGAATCCGAGTGGTTTATCTATGTGGCTACTAAAGAGGCAAAGGCGATAGTTCTCTCAGCGGATACT
Source organism: Ophioderma brevispina (assembly GCA_023653785.1). Lineage (NCBI taxonomy): Eukaryota > Metazoa > Echinodermata > Ophiuroidea > Amphilepidida > Ophiodermatidae > Ophioderma > Ophioderma brevispina. The sequence goes on from JAMKCH010011525.1 coordinate 20,990, forward strand.
ATTACATTACGTGGTAAGTCTTACAAACTTGAGGCTTATTCTGACTTTAAAGGTTATACTAGGAGTAAGAAAAACATAAGATTGAGCATTCATGAAATACCCCAAAACGTGCCTGAAGAGTATATCGCACAGTGGATTGACATTTTTGCAAAGAGAGAAAGCGACGTGATGAAACATATCGCAAGAAATAAAGGTGAAAATGAAGAGTTAAATGAAAAGTGGAGTCATCTATACAGCGGACATAGATACTGTTACATATCTAAGTTCTACACCAAACCACCACGATATTACACAATTCAAGTCCCGGATCCTAGAGACAGTAGAAAGCTCGTTGACACGCCTGTGACGCTTTATTACACTGGTCAAGCTATCAACTGTTCCTTCTGCCATGGTCTGGATCACCAGTACAGACACTGTCTTGAGAAGCCTACATCCAAATGTAGTCTGTGTCTTGAGACCGGGCACACTAAAGCCAGCTGCCCAACTCGACATCTAGGACCTATGTGTTTTAATTGCAAGAACCGCGGACATCTTTCAAACGCATGTCCTGCTGGAATAAACACCGAGAGACGGAAGAGAGTGAGTACTATTGCTACAGCATCAGCTACTGAAGCAGCTAGTTCGACGGGCTCTTCAAGACCAAAGCCTGCTGTAGAACCTCTGGAAGTAGTATACAAGCTACTAGATCATTGTGTCAGTCCGGACCTTGGTGAGAAATCTCCAGAATTGCTACAGAAGGTTGAGGGATACTTGAAATCAATCCTACAAGACACTAATACTGCTGAAGCATCTGCGCCAAAGAGTACTGCAGACAATCAAGCAACAGCTGCAGAAATAAGCCATGATTCTACCCTTGCACCTTCTGCTGCAGTTAAAGTTCTGCGACAAACAACTCTCACAGGCGAAGTGACATCTTCAAGAATAGCTGCAGGAAAACCTGTAAAAAAGGATGGAACTGGAAAAGAAAAGGCAAAGAAAAAGAAGAAGAGGAGCAAACGCAAAAATTCTACATCTCCAGCTTCTGCGAGCTTCACAATCCGTGATAGTAAGAAAGGTCGGCTCGAAAATGAATCAGCAACTGAATATGAATCAGCTGATACAAACAGTGACATTAGTGAACTTGTAGGAAGATCCTGTAAGTAGTTCCTCTCGTGCAGAGGCAGAAAACAACTATAAAGTCTAACTGTATTATGAAATGTATTGATCTCCTTTTCTTTTTGTAAATATGTGTATATAGTTGCTTATATCATTAAGAAAAAAAAAACTTTGATAACTTTAAATGTTAGAGGTCTGAGAACATACAAAAAACGTTCCTCAATGTTTCAATGGTTTAGAAAGCTCAGGAGTGATATAATATTTATTCAAGAAGCATATTGTCTTGAAAAAGATATTAAAAATTGGAAATGTGAATGGGGAGGTGAATTGTTCGCGGTGTATGGTACACCTCATATCATAGTAAAGGACTGATGATACTGATATCACCAAAATGTAATGTAAAAGTTCTTGACGTTGTAAAAAATGATGATGGTAATATTAGATATTTATTTGTTAAAGTAGAAATAAACAGTGTTAAATATAATTTATGGAATTGCTATGGTCCGAATGTTGAAAAAGAAAAGTTAGCGTTCATTTCCAATGTTAAAGACTATGTTAATAATCATGGTTTAAATTGTTATAATATTTTCGGAGGTGACTTCAACATTGATCTAGATAGGAATAATAATATCAAGACCAAAAAAAAAAAAAAAAAAAAAAAAAAAATGTGAGTGATTGTCAAATAATAACTGCTCCCTGTACAGATCATTTAGCTGTTAAATTGAAACTTAAAATATGCAATATAATTAGAGGAAAAGGTGTCTGGAAGTTTAACAACAGCCTTCTTAAGGGTGACAATTATGTAAAAGCACTACATCAGGTGGTTGACAAATGTAACAAAGAATATAAAGATTTCCTATCCAAACGTAGACTGTGGGACTTTATAAAAAATCAGATTCGCAACTTCACCATTAAATTTTGTAAGGAGAAAAATAAGAAAATGCCTACCATTCATGAATTGGAGAAGAAAATGGAAGAAGCTAAAAAGAAGTTAGGTGATAAAAAAAAAAAAAAAAAAAAAAAAAAAAAAAAAAAAAAAAAAAAAATAAGATCCAAAGAAAGATGGATACAAGAAGGTGAAAAAAGTACCAAATACTTCTTGAATCTAGAAAAAAGAAACGTAGTAAGTAAAACGATTACTTCGTTATGTAAATCTAATTGTAATGTTATCACAGATCAGGAAGCCCTGTTAAATGAACAAGTGTCATTTTACGAGAATTTGTATAAAAAAGATAATGATGTTAAACCACAAAGATTTCCGGCCTTTAAGCAAGGAATCGAAATAAAGAAGTTAACACACGAGGAAAAACAGATATGCGAAGGAAAGCTCACAGCAAATGAATGTGGAGAAGCTTTAAAGGAAATGCAAAATAATAAAAGTCCAGGATATGATGGTCTAACTGTTGAATTTACAAATTCGTCTGGCCTAAAATTAATACATTGGTAATAGATTCCTTGAACGAAGGCTTTGAAAATGGGTCACTGGCATGTAGCCAAAGAAAAGGTATAATAACGTTGTTGCATAAAGGCAAAGATTTGTCCAGAGAAGATCTGACTAATTGGAGACCAATCACTCTTATCAATGTTGATTACAAAATTGCGACGAAGACACTAGCTAAAAGAGTTCAGAAAGTAATATCATCAATCATCGATTCAGACCAAACAGGATATATAAAGGGTAGATACATTGGTGAAAATGCTAGACTAATTGAAGATGTAATTAGATATACTGAATCTTGTAATGCAACTGGTGCCTTGCTCTTTTTAGATTTTAGTAAGGCTTTCGATAGCATAGATAGATTTTTTTTATTTTCCACCTTAAACTAATAACTCAAAGTTCTTTAACCAGTAGATTCTTACATAAGTCCCAAGTATGAGGTATTGCCATTCCGTCAAGCGCTACTGCACAGCATCATGCAGTGCATGACTGAATTAATTGCAATACCTCATTTGCATACTTGTGATTTATATATGAAGCATCTACCCTTTGCCCATTACCCCTTCCTGATCATTTTCAATGGATTTTTGATTGCTCTTTGCACAGTTTCGCCATTTGCAAGAAGAGCCTCCAAATGGTAGCAATACGAAAGGGAGTATTTTCACAACAGTTTGATCAGGTTCGCGTCTTTCTAAAGAAAACCAATGCCGGTTTAAGGTCTTTTTTTCAGATGGTGGACTGTTCAAAGGGTGAATTTGCTCCCCATTCTGTTTATCCAGTATATAGTTTCTCTGCAGTGTAAATGTAGATAGAGGTAATTTACTACTGTTTTGAGGGTACAAAATAGCTTAGCATCAAACTTAAAGAATCTCATCTCAAAGTACTTGTAAAGACAAGTACCTGTGGATCAGTTCTTGAGGTAACTTGATTTTTGTCTTGCCCCTGAGTTTGCTCAGAACAAGACTAAGAAATCACTATTTCTGTATGTATGTCTGGTTGAAGTTTGTAATTTATTTCCCGCCCAAAACGCTTGGGCCAATTACAGCCATTATCATGCTTTGAGGTGTCCGATACGCGATAATATCGGATCCTACGCATGATAATGATAAAATTGGATGATTTGCGCCCAATATTTATTGGTCTCGCTATGAGTTTTAAAATATTGTGCTCGACTGTGCCTCGCTCAATATTTTTGCAACTCATAGCTCGACCAATAAATTTGGGCTGAATCAATCCAATTTTATTACAAACTTGATCAGAAGAATGCACTGGGCCCAGGTTCATATGGGTGTACCCCAATTGGGGTGAGAGTTTATGTGGACCAATTAAAAAGGGGCATTTTTTGAAAATCTTTTTCTGCCACAAATCAAAAATGATACAATCACCAAACTTGATCTGTATAAGATCGATATGAGGGGTACACAGATTGGGTCAAATGTTAGTGGATGGATTTATTATAAAGGGGGCACATTCTGTCATCCCTACATTCTGAAGTGGTTACATGTGCAAATGTTAACATTTTCTGATCGCAATTAGGGGGCAAGGTGGTTCAAGAACCACCTTGTTTTTTATTTTAGATGCCTTGTTTTGCTCATACTTCTGCTGTATGGAGTGGTCACATGAAAGGTTGGGGAATATTGACTCTACTGTACAGCAGAGCAAAAGTTCAAACAGAGCACTCTGTGAATTTCATCTATGATGGAATGCTGCATTACATCCTCCAATTAAAGCTGTTGTGTGAGGCCTTCAGGCTTCTTAAAACGGTCTTCTATAATAAATATAGTGTTACTCAGTGCTGTCATTGGGGAACTGAAAAGTATTATTAATGCTCATTTTGTCCTAGCCTTTGTGTACATATTTATTTGTACACAAAGGTCAGCGTTAGGTTCTTCAGGCCAGGAGGCCAGGAGGACCTGCTACTGATATCCTGGTACAGTACTACCTGTACCAGGGCCGGGTTTGTCGGCGGCTAAACCGACTCCCCCATCAGGTTTTGGTTAAGAAAAACCGATGATGAGGAGGAGATAGCTGGTTACCCTTGTAGAACTTAAAAATAAAATCTACACGTAAGAGCGCCAGCTCAGATCTGGAGACTAAAGGCGGTCATCCCAGCAATGCTTTACATTGCGGCCTTGCATTTGGGGGAGGGGGGAATCCCCAAAGGCTAGGGCCACCTGCCGATAACGGTGGGTCGGGCCCGTCCGGAAGGGCATCCGGCCGATTAAAAACCGCTCCAAGAAATCCTCATGAAAACAAATACAAGAGGGCCCCAACCAGCCCGAAGGTTGGGGTGGGTCGGTCACCTACATACCAAAGAAGAAAGAGGTGAAAGGAATCACCCCGGGCCGCGCAAGCGTTGTTTGCATCATGACGGCTTAAAACCTGACGAGCGGTTCGGGGTGGGGTTGGAAGTCTGAATGTAGGGAGCAAGAGAGAGGGAGAAGGGTGTGGCGATTGCGAAGAGTTAAGGAAGAGGAAGGTTGGTTGTGTGTGTGGTGTACAGCAAGTGAGGTGGAGAGGGGAGGGGGCTAGGATGGTGGGAGTGAGGGAAGAAAGTATAAGTGTGGTGGGCAGGAAATAAGGATTGGAATTGGGGGAGGGGAGTGGGGAGTATTGGTTATTTTGCGTATGAGGGGGCAACGGGCAGAGCCTAAACATTTTAAGTGTTGGAGCCAACTTACTGTTGGTTGGTTGGGGTTAGTAGAGGAAATCTATGGTACACCGGCGGCCGAAAGGTAGGGCACTCATTGAAGAATGTGATCCGCAGTATGTGATGGGAGAGCCACATTGGCAGGGGATTGGTTAAAGAGGAACTGTGTGAGAAGGTAGTGGAGGTGAGCCGGTGGACGGAAGAGCGATAGGTGATGACAGTGGTAAGGCTTTTGAGGAGGAGAGGTTAGGCGGTAGGGTGGTGAGGCTCATTTGCGGGTATGCTCCGCAGAGCGGTGGAAAGCATGAAGAGAAGGAGAATTTTTATGATGGAGATGGCAGGGGAATGGGATATGCAAAGTGAGGGTGAATTAGTTCTCTGTGTTGGGATTTCAATGGACATGTGGGAAAGGGAATCCCGATGGGTGGGGGGTTCACGGATGGGAACGGGTTGGGGAGAGGGAAACCTGAAAGGAAGGATGCTGTTAGAGTTGTGTGATGAGAAGGAGGTGTACGCGCATGATAAATAGATACATTGGATTATTTTAGCGGGCCCCAATATTTATATTAGTCTACAACTGCTATTGAGTTTTAAAATATTGTGCTCGGCCTGGGGCCATCTCGCTCACAATATTTTTGGCAACGCATACTCGACCAATAAAATTTGGCTGAATCAATCCAAATTTTTAACACCACTTGATCAGAAGAATCACTCTGGCCCAGGTTTGTTATGTGTCATATGGATGTCCCCCAATTGGGGGGTGAGAGGTTTGTGGCCCAATTAAATGGCATTTTTTTGAAAATCTTTTTCTGCCACACAAATTGCCAAAGGCCTACAGTCACCAACTTGGTAGTCTGTTATAAAGCCATCGTGATATGTAGGTGTACACAGATTTGGGTCAAATGATTCTCTTGATGGATTAACGGGTGGGCATTTCTTGTCATACCCCTACATCTGAGGTGGTACAAATGTGCAGATTGTTAAACATTTCTTAGATCGCAATAAGGTGGGCCAAGATGTGAGTTCCAGCAACCACCTACTTGTTTTATTATATTTTAGATGCCTTGTTTTGCTCATACTTTCTCTTAGAGTCTCACAATGAAAGTCTTTGGCATATTGATCTTACTCTGTCCGACAGAGAGCAAAAGTTACAATACATAGCCACTCATTCGTGAATATCTCATCTTATGAACTAGCTGTCATACAATCCCCAATAACTCGAAGTTGGTTAGAGCCTTCAGGATTCTAAAACCGGTCTTCATAACTTCTAATCAATAACATATAGTTTTAATCAACGTGCTTTCATTTGCGGCATCATAGACATTATATAATGCCTCATTTGGTCCAAGCGCCTTTGTGTACATCTATATGTTGTAACCAAGGATCGGTCTAGGTTTATTCAGAGCCACAGGAGCGCCAGGAAGAAGACCCTGCTACGGGAATCCTGGTAACCAGTACCAACTGTCCCCAGGGCCGGGTTGTCGGCGCTAAAACCGACTCCCCCATCAGGTTTTTTGTTCAAAACCCGATGACGAGGGGAGCCCTGGTTACCCTGGAGAACTAAAATAAACAATCTACCTGTAAGAGGAAACCAGCTCTGAGGAGACCTAAAGGGCGGCGTCACATCCAGACAACTCTAAACGCTTTACCTGCTGCCTGTGCATTTTGGGCGAGGGAATCCCCAAAGGCTAGGGCCCCCGATCGGTGAGTATCGGCGTCAGAGGGCATCCGGGCCGTTAACACCGCCTCTCACAAGAAATCCTCATGAAGACAAATACAGAGGGCCCAACCAGCCCGAAGGGTTGGGGTGGGTGTCATCTACCTCACCATAAGAAGAAAGGTGAATGAGCACCCCGGGCCGCGCAAGCGTTGCTTGCATCATAGACGGCTTAAATACCTGACAGCGCTCGGGTGGAGTGTTGAAGTCTGAATGTAGAGCATGAGATGGAAGGGTGTGGAGATTTGGCGAAGAATTTAGGGACGTATGAAGTTTGTGTGTGTGGTGTACAGCAAGTGAGGTGAGAGGGGAGGGGGCTAGATGGTGGGAGTTGAGGGAAAAAGTATAAGTTTGTGGTGTGCAGGAAATAAGGATGGATTTGGGGGAGTGGTAAAACAAAAAAAAAAAAAAAAAAAAAAAAAAGTTTAATTGGGGTTCTTCTTGCGTATGAGTCAGCAGTAAACATGTTGTAAGCGTTTTAGCCAACTCCCTGTTGGTTGGTTGGGGTTCGAGAAATCTATGTCCACCGCGGCCGAAGTGGGCACTCATTGAGATGTGATCCTCAGTCTGGTGATGAGAGCCCACACATTGGCCGGTGTATTGGTTAAGGAGGAACTGGGAGAAGGGAGTGGAGGTGAGAAGGAAGAGCGACAGGGTGATAGCAGTGTTAATGGCTTTTGAGGAGGAGTAGTGAGGCTCATAGGCGCTATGCTCCGCAGAGCGGTAGAAAGCGTGAAGAGAAGGAGCATTTTTCTTGATAGATGCAGGGAATTGGATCTCCAAGTGGGGTGAATTTTTTTGTGTTGGTGATTTCAATTCCGCATGTGGAGAAAAGGATCGATGGGGTGGGGGGTTTCCACGGAGGGAGGGTTGGGGATAAGACACCTTTTTGAGAAGATTGCTGTTAGAGTTTTGTGAGTGAGAAGGAGGGGTGCATAGCGAATACGTGGTTGAAGAAGAGGAACCCAAGAAGTGACCGTTTTTCAGGGGGAAACGAGTTAGAGATTGATTTTTTGGTTGTGGGTAAGGAAGGAGAAGTTTTGAAGAATGTTAATGTAAGTTCCCCTGGAATTACAACATAGTTGGTGTATGCCGATGTGGACAGTGGAAGGGAAAAAAGTGGTGAGGAAATAGTCATGTGAATAGGAAGTATGGAAAAAAAAAAAAAAAGTCCCCTGAAGAAGAAGAGACAGAAAGAATTTTGAGATAAGAGTGGGGCGAGCTTGTGGGGGATGTGTCGGATCTGTGGGGTGTTTTAAGGAAGGGGTGTTACAGGCGGGTGATGAATTGGTGCGGGAAAAAGAAAGGGAGGAGAGACAGTAAAGATACGGGGGGTGGAATGCAGGATGGTGAAGGAGGCGATAGGGAGAATAATGATGCGTATAATTATGAGGAGAAATGTACGGAAGAGACTAAAGTTATGTTATAAGAGATTGAAGAGCAAGCAAAGAAAGTGGTTGCGAGGCTATGAAGGAGGAGGCGAAAGATTTTATTGATTTGAGGGAGAACCCAAACAAGTGTATCAGTTAGTGAAGGCAATGAAAAAGGATAGGAAAAGAGTTGAAGGGGGAAGAATGTATGGAGGAAGTGATGGAAAGTTGAATTTAGAGGTAGAGTCTGGAAATAGCATATGGAGAGAATCATAATGAGGAAATGAATGGGATCAGAGGGGAGGCTGATGTTGGGAATGGCCATTTGAGATGAGTCATCATGGAAGAATGGTAAATTCAATGGAGAAAGAAAACATGAAAGGCTTGCTGGACCCTCGGAAGTGAAGTGTTGAGATGATTATTGTATTGGCGAGAAGGATTGGTGTATGATGGAGTGGTCAGGGGTGTTAGATGGAGGAGGAATGCCGTTGGAGTGGGCTGTGAGTGTGTTAGTTCCAATTTTTTAAGGAAAAGGGGATGCAATGACCTGTGGCGCGTATAGGAGTGTGAAGTTGTTGGAGCATGCGGATGAAATTGTTGAGAGGGTACTAGAGAACAAATTCGAGGATAGTGAAGTGGATGAGATGCAAATTTGGTTTTATATCCCAAGAAGGGACCGATAGATGCAGTGTTCATATTGAGGAGGATGCAAGAGTAATATCGAGCAAAGGGAAACGCGTATATTGTGCCTTTGTGGAGCTGAGAGGCTTTGATAGAGTAAACCCCGGGGAAGTGGTTGAGTGGGGCAATGGGAAGAGGGGTAATCCAAGAAGTGGTGGTTAGAGCGGTATGATTCTGTATGAAGGATCAAAAACAAGAGTTAGAGAGGGGTCTGAGTTGTCTGAGGCGTTTTAAGGGTGAAGGTGGGTGTGCATCAAGGTTCTGTGCTGTCGCCGTTGGTGTTTGAAATTGTGGTTGATGTGGTTACGAAGAGTGCAAAAGAAGGTTTTGATGAGTGGGATATGCTGTATGCTGATGATTTGTTTTAATGAGTGGAGACAATGGAGGTTTTGAGGGAGAAGTTTTGGAAGTGGAAGAAGGTTTTGAAAGTAAGGGGCCTGAAGGTAAACAGTGGGCAACTAAAGTGTGGTGAGTGGGGGGAGGGGAGTGTTATGGAGTAAGGTGGACCCAAGTGGGAATATGTGGAAGAGGGTGAGGGCAATTCAGTGTGGTGTGAAAATGTGGGAAATGGATTCATGGGAATGCACAAAGATAAGAGAGGTGACCCCCAGAGTGTTGGCAAGATACTTTGTGTGTGGAAGATGCATGAAGGGCGCTTGAGGGAGTGGGGAAGGAGGTGGAAAGTTGTGTGACGAGGTTGAATCGGTGAAGGTGTTCACATACCTAGGGGACGGGGTTAGTGCGGGTGGTGTATGTGAGGCGGCTGGGACAGCCAGAGTAAGGTATGGGTGGGGAAGTTTTATAGACATGTGGAAGTTGTTACTGGAGAAGATTTTCCTCCTTCGAAGATGAAAGGATGGTGTACAGGAGTTGTGTGAGAGCAGTAATGCTGTATGGGAGTGAGAACCTGGTGGCCTGAGTGAAATGAGATGGGGATTTTCAGCGTGGCAAGAGAGCATTGTGGAAGAGCCAATGTGTGGTGTGAATTGATGGATAAAGAAGACTGCGGATTTATGCATATGTTGGGATTGTAAGAGGCGGCTGACCGACGGGCGAAGGCGAATGGTTTAAGATGGTAATGGGCACGTGCGAGGAAGATGGGAGCATGTTTTAAAAAGGGCTTTTGATTTTGAGGTGGGTGGTTTGAGAAAGGGGCCCGGAAAAAAAAAACCAAAAAGGAAGGACATGGAGGAAGCTAGTGGAGGAGGAGAGTAGAAGGTTTGGGTTGAGTATGGGGGATGCGTTTTATCGGGCGAAGTGGAAGGATGGAGTAAGGGCTATTTGGCTACGAATGTGAGGTGACTCCGGCCCAACCCCCTTTCGGGGACAAACCGGATTTAAAACCTTTGGTTTTACTACTACTACTACCTTAGAAGACATTCAATTTGGACCCGCTTATTCATGGAGTCAACTATTTTACATTACGTTTCAAGCTGTATTGTGCTAATGGTAAGGTTTCCCGTTTCTTTGAGTCTTGAGAAAGGGGCGTTAGACAAGGATTCCCCTCTCGTCCACTCTTATTTCTTTTTAGCGATCGAGTAGTCTCGCATGTAAGATAAACATTCTAAAAATGTAAAAGTTAAAACTTCCATTAAGTAATTACGCTAAAACGTAGCCGAATATCATGTATGCTGATGACATCACTGTGTTTGTAAAAGATGAGAGAACGATATTAAAACTGTTTTCGATATTCTGAATATTTTTCAATAATTCTGTTTTAATAAGACAGATGCTCCTTGGCTTGGTTCACTTAAAAAAAGCCAAAAGAAGGTATGTATTTAAATTGGAGTTATTCCTGATAATAGGTAAACTCACTTGTATTTGGTTTAACGCATCACACGATTTTCAGTTGATGATATATGCAAACAATTCCAGCCGAAAATTGAAAAATCAATAACCATTATTAAGTTATATGGAATAAAAGAGACCTTACAATGGTTGTTAAAATTGGTTGTGCAAAAATTTGTCTCAATCACAATGTCATATCAGTAGTTTCTTATATAAGCCACTGTGAAAGTTGTGAACGATTTGAATACGACGTTTGTTTAAAAAAAAATTTGTTTTGGGGTAAGAGAGAGAAAGTCAAGATAAGAACTTTGATAATGACTAGAGAAGGTGGTCAAAAATGACACATACCTTCGTTTTTGTTGAATTCTCTGAAGTTATCCTTGGATTAAAAGATTTGCAAGCGGAAATATCCACATTTAGACTTTACCACTCTTGAGTTTAGACAAACCATCTGGGTTTTGCACAATTTTGAATGTATTGAACTATGAGGAATTAAGAAACATGCGTACAGCACCTTAGAATATGTCGCCATGTTACGGAACTCATAGAAATATGGCTTAAATGCAAAAAACTTCAAAAGGTACATGAAATTGGGAAGATTATAATCAAGAATAAGTTGAATAATAAATTGATTGTAATTCTCCGGGAAAAACCAAGTGTACTTCAGAGGGCTATGTACGGTGAGCTAAGGGTAGGTGAGGGAGGGAATGGGTGTAAGGGAGAGGGCGGGGAGGAGCTCGGTGGGCATGATAATGGAATTTGCGAAAAAAAGATTGGAAAATAAAAAGGGGGGAGAGCGGATGAGATGGGACATGGTAGGTGGGATGGGGGAAAGGACGGAGTACTACGTGGGCAGTGAGGGGGGGGGAAGAAGAGCGAAAAGGGTGGGCGTGGGGGGGAGTAGGACAGGGGGGGCGGTGAAGGAAGATTCGGGAGGAGAAGAAAAGAGGAGGCGGGGAGGTGAGCCTGGTGGCAGAGGGTTAGAAAGAGAGAAGGGGGGTAGGGATGGCGGGGGGGAGGGGGCGGGAGATGTGAGTGGGGAACGGAGCAGGAGGCGAGGCGGTGCACTGTTGGCTGGGGGAGGTAGATGAGAGAGGGGACGGGGGGGTTAGGTAAGGATGGGGGGGTGGGGCGGGGAAGGGCGGAAGGGGAGAGGTTGGAAGCAAACGGGGAGCAGAGGGGGGGGATTTAGTTAGGTGGGTTGGCGGTGTAGTGTGGTATGAGTATGGGTGTGGGAGACATGAGGGTGCAGGCCGGATGGTGGGGGATCAGTCTGGAATCGCCGCGCAAGGGGGGGGGACGAGAGGTGGATGTCCGGGTTGGGTAAGGGAGGGGTGATCGCGGGCGGGGGGGAGGGGGGACGGGGGAGGGGTTCGAAGGAGGAGGAGGGGAGGGTGGCAATGGTCCGAGAAGTGGGGGAGTTGGGGGTGGGGGAGGGGGCGAGAAGGGGGGGATAGGGACAGTGAGGGTGAGGGGGGGGAGAGTCGTATAAGGAATAGGGGGGTTTGGGGGGGAATGAGAGAGGGGGGGGAGGCGAGGGTTTGGGGTGGTGCAGAGGAAGAGGGGGGTGGGATGGTAGGGGGTGGGAAAGAGGGGGCGGGAAGAGTAGGGGGGAGGATGTTGTTCCCGCCTTGGATAAAAGCAGGTTTTGTCTACCTGGTCAAGTCTGTACGATAATGAGGGTAACTTACTATCAGCAGATAAAAAATTAATGCAATAAGATAGGCGGTATAATGATTGATTATCTTGCAATATTATCAAAGCGATACCTAAACATGTGACAAAATACATAGAACAAATCGAGAAGAGAACTGTGGTTAGGACTAACCTTTTAGTGTCAACTTCTTTCCGATTCAAATTGTACACCAAATTAGTTCGTATGATGTTAATTTCGAACCTTTGGATTAGGCCAAAATGCGAAACCTTCTGGGAACGAATTCCTGGTTCTGTTTTAATTTGAAAAAGATAATATGGACAATCTGCTTGACAACTTTCAAGGAAGCTAGGTTAATTACATTGCGAAACTGGAAAATCTTACCAGTCAATAAATATATAATACAAAGATTCCTTTGAAAAAATGGGGAAAGCAAACCACAACGATGTGAAACATGCGGTGTTAAAGACTACTTAGAACATTTTTCTTTCTTCTACTCAAGGCAGCGATATCAACAAAATGGTGTGAAATAATTAACAACTCAATAGTATCCTGCTAAAATTAGTGATTATTGTTCAAAATTTCTGTCACAGATGTACTTTTTGGTTATACAAACTCACTAAAAATGCAATCATCTAGTTAACCATTTTACATTATTGGCAAACTATGGCATTGGCAAGTATACATATGGAACACATCAAACTTATTTATTTTTGTTTTCAGCAGAAATGAAGTTAGAGGAGACGGTTGTAATTTGTTTAGGAAAGATTGTTCCAATACAATAAATGATTAGATGATCAAGTTCTGTTCAAAAACTGTGGGATTTTATGTTGAAACTATAATTATAAAATTGCTGTTTCAAAACTTAGGTATTGTTATGTTGTATATAGATATACCTATGTAACGTCTATTTTCATGTTTAATTTGGAAGCATCACTGAATGGAACTGAAAGTAAAACCGATTGTGAAAGATAAACATTTAATACGCAAGGCGAGCTACCAATATATCTACAAATCTTCTCTTTCATTGACTTTTTCTAATAATTCTTCTCGGCCATTCCATTTGCCCCGGCCCTTAGCACTTATGCATAGGGGGGGGGGGGGGGGGGGGTTCCTAGGGACCCTCATTTTTTGTTTTTTTCAGCCGCATTTTTTTAACGCTGCAATATATTTGGTTTATAATTGTTGTATTTTCTAACTTAAGTTTCGCTTGCAATTGGTGTGGTGTCAAAAAATCAAAATCCACGCGTCGTTTATTTTGCGTTTAAATTAGCATGGGACCTAAGAGAGCCCCCCCCCCAGTTTTACCCTTATGTCACTAACTGGAAGGACCCAAGACAACAATACAAAAATCTTTTAGAGTTACGGAGACTTCTGATTTTTCATAATGCACCCGCCTAGTGACATAACAAAGTAAATAAATAATTAAAAAGCGGTTTTCACTCGTTAGGAGCCCTATGGATAAATTTGTACAAGTAACCTGAAAAAATATAAATGGCATGAGACTTATGTTCGGTGCTTAATATGGTACATATATTTCATTAGTCCCAATTAAAGCAATCAGGACAAGTCTAGGTGAAGCACTGCCGTAGAAAATGCAAAACAAATTAGTGTCTTTTGCTTTTATCGCACCTTTTGACGTCAACATTAAACTAATTGTTTTGCCCATCCAAGTCTTCCTTCTGAACAACTTTCTTCCGGGGTTATTTTCTTTATTTTTGTTGAGGTCTTTGAGCCTTCTAACATGTGGTGGGGTTTTCATACTAAAAAATCCTCTAGGAAGTGCGTTATAATTAGGGGGTTGGGTCCCAAGGTACCGCCGCTCCGGAAAAGACATAACACAGCTTTTCACTAAACGCCCCAACCCATATGGCCCAGATGGGCGAAGGACATCAGCCTGCCTGGTTGCCCCAACCATCCTTATCGCGAGCACGAAAACCTCACAATACAAGTTGGGTCGACGTCTCCACGGTTTTTAGGTATCAGCTACAAAAATGCATTTGGTGTTGCCCCAGTGTGTACCAACTGCACATACCTATTTAGTTTGTTTTCTACATGGCACACCGAATACCGGCAGGCCATCTTGGTTTTTCCTAATTGTGCCCGTAAGGGTGAGCAATTTTTACCATCCATCTTAATTGATTATATAACTCCTATTTCAATGTCAGATATAGATCAGATTAGAAAAATGATAAAACGTTGTATTTGGGATGATCTCTCTGTGAAAAGTGCATTTTCGGGGTTTGTTCCAGCTTTACAATGGCGATGCCATCTATGGATTTCTCAAATAATGCAGGCGTGCCTTCGGCAAGATAACATTTATAATTACATTCTCCTACTTCCACGATAATGAAATTATTAAAAAAAATACCCAATTATCCAAGCCATTTTTGGGTTGGTCCTTGTCCATGGAAACTACACTGCAATTTGCGGTATGTTTTACGGAAATTGTGGCGGCCATCTTGGATTTCTCAAATTTGCCCAAGTGCGGTGGCATATTTACAACACCCCCTTGCTTCCATTTAGATACCTTTTTCAAAGAGATACTAACTCAGACTGAGAAAAAAACTTTATCAAGAGATTCTTTCATTCGACCCTCCTAGCGCGCTGCGGGACTATAACGGAAGTGCAAACCCCGTATGCAAGGTAAGGTTGTTAGAGGTTTGTATATCAAGTTAGGTCAGGGGACGGCTGGTGCCGAATACTGACGTCGCCTCACGGGCGCCTAGCGCGTACATTCATGCCAGGTATTGAGTGATCACGTAGCTTAGTCGCAGACGCAAGACTGTGGTATGCAACAATAGTGTTCGCCGTATCCGATCGATATTCTCCTATATTGCAATATCTAACCCACCAACGTTGCATTCTATGTTAGTGTTGTGCGCCATTTGAACTTATCAATTGGTGGGCGTCGGCACACCACCAAATACGCTACTCCATTGAATATACACGCTAAAATTATCTTGAATAGTTTCAAATTTCGAACCCCATTTGACATCATATTTGACTTACTTTGAAGTATGAGTTTTTTCTATACTCAAAAATAAGATTAAAATGTTTACAATCATGTGCAATTTTGATACCGTTGGCAAGATAAATCGAGATACAGCTCGTGAGACGCCACCACTTTTTCCACGCAAATTAACATTTTTAAATTTTAAGTTTGTGTTTTTGTTTAAAAAAACACGGCAAAAAATAAATACCGCTAAAATAACAAACAATAAGAAAAGATTGTTTTTTTTATAAATTAAAATAAAAAAACCAATAATAAGAATAATTAAACAAAATAAGCTTGAATTCCCCCGTGCTTGTGATACTCGCGTGTGCGTGATTTCTAAAACACCCGCAGTGTGCCTTGTATTTTTTTTTTGAGTTTTTTTTTTTTTGCTTTTTTTCTTTTTTTTTTTTTTTGTTTGTTTTTTTTCAGACTGACCCTCGTACGTGTGTTTTACTATCCTCGTTGTTCGCTCTTTGCTGTAGTTTGTTATTACCAAACTCGACGTTTAGTAAGGTCTGCTCTATAAGATTTTTCATTATGGCATCGTTTCACCGAGCTATCAAACCCCGGAAGAACTCTTTCCTTTTTTGCTTCACAATCCTCACTGATTCGTCAATTTCGGTTGAGCGAGTCTCTCGACTGTCAAATAATTCTTTAGAACGACCAGGGAGTTTGAGTGACGATGACAGTAGTGAATTTTAATATTTTGTTGTTTATTATTTTTTGATTGTTTTTTTTTTTTTCCTGCCACGAGTGGTCAATTGGTCAATGAGTGTACAAGAGCGAGTCACCATGAGACGTGGCATTGTGTTATGGAATTGGGAACTGCACAGGAATGCGGAGAATGTTTTACTGCACGATTTTTGATCGATGGATCTAGTGACATTTTTTTTTTCCTTTCTAGTTTCCTTTCTACCATGGGATGACAATGTCAGATATGGTTGGAGTACCATTGAAAATCACAGTTCAAGAAGTCCATAAAGGTAAACTACCGTACGAATTTGTTAATAATAGGTTGTCAAATTCGTAGGGCATGTAAAGACATGGAACCATACAAATAAAATTAAAAAGGAAAAGGTGAAACTGTATTGACTGTATACTGTGTTTTTTTTTTTGAAGTTTCTTCTACACCTTGAAAATAGAAGAGTGGTACATATTGTATATTTGTATTATACCCCAGCGCAAATGTTTAAAAAAAAGTCGCATAGGTCATAGCTTTTTTTAAAGCACAACATATAGCTAAACATAACTATTTTTGGCCTTATAAGTACAAACCCTTGGATTTTTCGACCATCACATTGGTGACTTTGGGGTTCCTGGACCCAGCCTAATTATCTCAATGATGGATCGGCGGATTCTATTTTTTTTATCCAAAGAAGCGTTTTTTTGTTTTTATTTTCTCTCACCTGTGGAAGGACTCGATCCAGAGAATTGTGTTGTTGAACCTGTAGACTCTAGAAAGAATATAAAATAGATGGTTATCTGGTTACGGTGTTGTAAGTGTTTGGGGTTGCGGTAGTAACTATGCCAAGGAATTACAGGTATTAGACACTGGCAAATGGTTCTTCCTCAACTCAGGGTCGAGGTTACATACATACATACATACATACCTACAATGTGTTTTTATAAAGCGCCATTCCAAAATGACCACAGCGCATAAGATAAAACAAACAAGAAAAATATACAATGCAAAGAATGAATTCAGCAAAAAAGCAATGATTGAGATAACAACTGAAAATGCACAAAAGCAAATAGTTGAAATGACTACATTTGAGCAAACAAGTGTGTTTTTAACTGGTTATAGCTGTCTTTAGGGTGGAAACAATAACAGCAGATTTTCAAAGGATGGTACATGTTCCAGCACACCACTGGCGAACAAATTGTGTTTTTAATGCAGTCGGTGTTTTTCCGTCAGTGATTCCAGATTTTCATAATAACCACGTAAAGCCAAGATCCTTTGTGAAGAAGAAGCTTTCTCTCGTCTATGACGTTTTACAGGTGAGTCTTGTGAACTAAAATTAGGGTGGAAATAATATAGGTTTTTCAAGTCGAATGTCCATTATTTTCAACCAATCGTTTTCAACGGCAGTTCATATGTCCTATTGTGAAACATATGTTTTATTAGCAATTGTGAAACATATGTTTTATTAGCACATACCAAATATCAACATTTCAAATGTCCAACATTGCTAACACCTATTGCTAACAAAATATCCAATTAGGTTATGTAATTTCCCATTACACTACAAAACTAGGGTGTTCAAATTTTAACACCAAGTCGGTGTCAAGCGTGTTGGTGTTAGTTTCTGGTGTTGAAAGTTAGGATTTAACACCACTTGGTGTTGGTGTTGCTGCATAATTTTAATTATGAATGTTGGTGTTCTTTTTATGATTTGTTAGAGGCAAGCAGTTATAATAAAAGCACAAAATAAGAAAATCAAGCATTTTCTACTAAAAGATCACATGTTACAAATATAAATGTTAACACCAAAGTTTGGTGTTAATCGGTGTTAATTAACACCAGAGGGAGTGGTCCCGTATTGACTCCAGGAGGGTGTTAATTACAGTAGTAGTGTCAATTTGGCACCCGGCAGTTTAAAAAAATTACTAGCACCATATATGGTGTAAAATTAACACCAAACAGTGTTATATCATATATTGTAACACCAAAATTGGTGTTAATATAACACAAACATGGTGTAATCTAACACCAGTGGGTGTTGTCCCATATTGACTCCAGGATGGTGTTAAAATTAACACCCATGGTGTTAAAGTTAACACTCCGGTTTTTGCAGTGTTGTGTGTTATATGGCCTCCATTTTTCTGATTAAACTTTTAAAAATATTATTTTCTCAATTTTATTTGAGAAAAGATTTCTCACGGGAAAAGCACTTTGTTTACTATAAAAGAGAGAAAGGGGAATACCCCTAGTTTGTTTTGCTAAGTGCACCTGTTTAGATTGCACAATAAGGGAAGTGGGGAATTCCCCAAGAATGCTAAACTTAGTAACTGACTCAACTTGTTTATGCTTCGAGATAAAAACATTGCAGAACCTAGGGAATTCCCCCACAGAGTTATATATATGAAGTGATGTAATTCGGGTGATGAATTCCGATTGGTCAGTTAGTGTAAGGTTATGTTTATGCATGAGGATGATGTAATGATTATTGTTAGAAAGGGAATCTATCTGTGAGTAGTTAAATACTATCACTGGAAGGACTCTCTGCCAGCATCCACTAGTAACAAGTAGCTAGAAGATAGCTAGTTTTACTCTGCATTGAGGAGCAGACCTGTAAAGTATTCAGTGCCAGGATATATAATTCCATGTGAGCAGAGTTGCTGTATTATTCTACTGTCGTCTTTGAAGCCAAAAGTGCTGGGAATCAAGATAAGATTCCAAATTGTGGACAGATAGAAATCGTGGTGATTATCTTGGACTGATATACTGTGGATTATGTCGTCGAGGGACTTAATTTAACCTTGTCGTCTTGAACTGCTGGACAAAAGTTATCTTCAGGACTGAGAAGATTCCCATGGAATATACTACCTGAAGAGTTAAATTATGTGAACTTTGCATACTGTCATTTTGGAGTCTTCGCTGTGAGGACATATCATCGTTGAACTGCAACGCCTTCAACATAGGATACTAGAACTCTTTATAAGTGTAATAATCTTAAATTGTGTAATTATATGTAATTTTGTTTTGGACATACCAAATTTTTGGAACCAAATCAAGTAAAGATCATTAAAACTGTTTATTATATATAATTTAGATCATTTGTGCACAAGGCTCATTTATTTGTGTTTGAAAGGTATTTCTGACCTTGGACGTCTACGAGACGTCATAAGAAGTGAAATGAAACGTTTACTAGTGATTTCAATTACCACAGTTAAAAACAGTTCCTACTTGCACAACCCAAACCGATATTTTAATACTTTACAATTGTCGGTAACAAGCGGTTGGTAACAATAAGGGTTCATAAAGATTATGAAAACGTTTTCCTTACAGCAATTAACTATTACACCCTTTATATGGTACACGTTTCTCGAAAAAAAACATTGAATAACCTTCTTTTCTTTTTTTGTTTCTTTGCTTTTTTATGCAACCATTTATATAGATAACTGAACATACGGAGGGAAATTTATGGTCATGCAGTATCTCTTCGCACTCCATAGAGATACACAAAAGAACCCTAAACTATACAGTATCAATATAAACTTTAAAATCAATTATATAAGTGTTTTCCATAATTATATTTTTTAATGCTTTACTCTCTTCCATTTGCTTGACGTGATTAAATTATCTATACTACTAAAAAAAGGGGAACTGTCTGTCCGGCTATGCGTTTCGTTGCCCTTTGACCTATGGAGTTGATATTTGGCATGCAGGTAGGAAACACCAGTCTAACGATTGTTATCAGGGTTTCAGAGTAACTAAAAGGCCAAAGGTCATCTAGAGGTGAATTTGCGTAGAAATGTCCTATGACCACCACATTTGGGCATAAAACAAATCCGAGTTCAAATGTCACACACAATTAGATCAAAGGTTACACACCGGGGGTGCACAAGTATATACATGTATTTAAAAAATAGGTCTCGCCTCATATGATAAAAATGTTTGAAAGCAATTTCTTAGAAGTAATATCTCATGTTATTTTTCTGAGATATTGTTTACTTAGGTTTATGCATGTTCACTGACAGAAAAAGGAAGATCAAGAGATCATCATTTTCTTCAACCTTGAGAAATAAACTTTAAAGAGAGGTCAAAATGGCAAAGGATGTGGCCCTGGTTTAACCCTCGTTCAACCAAGGGGGTACCCCTAACGGATGATCCCTGTCGCACTAAAACACAACCGAATACGATCTAAGGCTTTTATGTAATTGTAAGTTCATCCTTTGCGGTCATTTTAGCGAAAAAAAATTGAAGGTACCACCTTCAGGGAGGTCAGAGCGTCCCGTCAAAGTCGGAAGGTACGGGGGGGGGGGGGGGGGGTTGCCACTTTCCTATACTTTACTGTGTAAAATGCCAAAAATGGTACTTTAAGTATGATGCTACTGTAAGCAAGTACTTGTATTTTTTCTTATTATTTAGAGTAATAACAAGTATATGCTTACTTTGGCACCCATCAGTGCCAAATAAATATCAATATTGCTTGCAGGAATGGCAAAATGGTCGAAAACCCTCGATTTTGGCGATTTGCTTACAAATTTGCGTAAAAATGAGCTCTCAGTTATGACGTCACTATGACGTCATATTGTTAAAACTTGTTATGTTTGTACTTGTTTTGAAGAAAGGAAAGGACATATGTAGCTACACACTGATACCAAACAAGATGATGTTTGTCGCATAATTACGAAAAAATCAGGGGGGTGGTAACCACCCCCCCCCCCCCCCCCCTGGTCGTGAACGTAGTACAAAAACCCTTGGTTGGACGAGGGTTAAATTGTTTATGTTTTTACATTTATACTTTTATATATTTATGAGATGATGATGAATAAAACGAGAGAAAAGTGACTTTGTTAAGCACGTTTTTCTGACTTGGAATTAGCTCCCGGCCAATTGGGCGGATATTGGGCGGTGTTTATGATGACGTCACAGTGTTTTCTCATTCTCACCCCAGGGCCTGCCATTGGACGATTGCGTCAAATTTTTTGTTGTGCCATCCAATGCCATCTGCCATACGTTCTGCCATCTCGTACGTCATCGGACTTAGCAGAATCATGGCAGAACTGGTTGCTGTGTATCCACTGCATTATGGGGTCGTTCCCTTAGCTGTCGAAGCTTTGGTAATATATTCCCAACCGCGGAAGCTCCAAACTGAGTGTGATGAATGAACCTGAAAATTGATTACGAGAATCGGCAGACTGTCACAGAGGCCTGGCCAGATCCGTGGCAAAACTGGTAACCACCGTGACGTCATCGCGAAACCGTGTTGGCAAACTCTGTTTAAAAAGTTCTCATTGTGGAGCTAATTGGGTGGGTGATGTTTTCAATCTCCTCTCTCAACAGTGTAATTTTTTCAAATTTTGAAAACTTTTAAGGTAAACTACGAATTTGTTAATACTAGGTTTTCGAGTTCGTAGGGCATGTCAAGACATGGAACCATACAAATAAATTTAAAAAGGAAAATGTGAAACTGTATTGACTTTATACTGTGTTTTTGTGTGAAGTTGGTTCTATACCTTGAAAATAGAAGAGTGGTACATATTGTATATTGTAAAATACCCCGGCGCAAATTTATAAAAGGCGCATAGGTCATAGCTTATTTTTTAAAGCACAACATATAGCTAAACATAACTATTTTTGGCCTTATAAGTACAAACCTTGAGTTTTTGCGACCATCACGTTGGTGACTTTGGGGTTCCTGGACCCAGCCTAATCATCCCAATAACGGATCGGCGGATTCTATTTTTTTATCCAAAGAAGCGTATTATTTGCGTGTTAAGTTTGAGATTTCTTTATTTTCTCTCACCTGTGGAAGCACTCGATCCAGAGAATTGTGTTGTTGAACTTGTAGGCTCTAGAAAGAATATAAAATAGATGGTTATCTGGTTACGGTATTGTAAGTATTTGGGGTTGCGGTAGTAACTATGCCAAGGAATGACAGGTATTAGACACTGGCAAATGGTTCTTCCTCAACTCAGGGTTGAGGTTATAGCTGTCTTTAGGGTGGAAATAATACCAGCAGATTTTAAAAGGTTTCAGCACACCACTGGCGAACAGATTATGTTTTTAATGTAGTCAGTGCTTTTGCGTCGGTGATTCCAGATTTTCAGAGATAATAACCACGTAAAGCCAAGATCCTTTGTGAAGAAGAAGCTTTCTCTCGTCTATCACGTTTTACAGGTGAGTCTTGTGAACTAAAATAAGAGTGGAAATAATATAGGTTTTTCAAGTCAAATGTCCATTATTTTCAACCAATCGTTTCAAAGGCAGTTCAGATATCTTATTGTGAAACATATGTTTTATTAGCACATACCAAATATCAATATCCAATAGGGGTTACGTAATTTCCCATTAGTGAAATCAAACATTTACTAGTGAATTACACTTGCCACAGTTAAAACAGTTCCTACTTGCAAAACCCAAACCGATATTTTAATACTTTATAATTGTCGGTAACAAGCGGTTGATTACCATTGAGGGTTCATAAAGATTATGAAAACTTTTCCTTACAGCAATTAACTATTACACCCGTTATATGGTACAAGTTTCTGAAAAAAAACATTGAATAACCGTCTTTTCTTATTCTTGTTTCTTTGCTTTTTTTAATGGCAACCATTTATATATTAATAACGAGCATAACGATTGAAATTTATGGTCATGCAGTATCTCTTCGCACTCCATAGAGAAAAAAAAGAAATAAGGGGCAAAACATTGTTTTAAAAACACGCGAAAATTGGACAAAAGGACGGAAAATTCAAATGAGCCTTGCGCTTACATCAAACATTTTGAAAACCCAAATTACATATTACATATAAATAATAGGGAATCCTGTATTTTTACGGGTGTAAAATTACACGTCATTTTCCCATAGAGTTTGTACAGTAACAGTTTAGCAACGTCCACGATGAAATTGTTGTTTCAGCACATAAAGGGTTCAACATTTTAACGTTACTAATGTTTACTTACGTGTATGTGTGAACTTATATCAGCAAAAAAAAATCACTTTGGTTCTTTGATTTTTAAAAATATTCTCAGATGACTTCCTTTAATGCCCAAAGGGTGTTCCATGGGACCCCACTAATTAACTCATTAACGGCTTGACCGATTTTAATTATTTTGGTATGAAAAGAAGCGCATTTAAAAGTCAGACAATTACAAACATTTCGGAGCAAAAATCCTACGCGTGAAGCGGTCAGCGCGAAAACAAATTTTGGGGTGACTGTTGTTGCAGACTTCAGTAAACACCTCTTTTGTATAACATTTAAAGGTACTTGTTGCGATCTATCGTGTTCTCTATTTGATATGAGACTAGTCGCCTCTTTCCAAAACGATAAGCCAAAACGGAATATCCGAAATCATAGAAACTACATTTCGAAATTGCTCATACTAACAATTTGACACGAATTTTGTCAAGATTGAAGCATTTTGACAATATGGCCCCTGTACAATGAGGATCAAAAGATAAATGACCTTTATCACATTTTCACCCATATCTAGTAACTGAACAGAGCCTGTATTTTGTTTTCGTACACTTGTACTAGTTGTGATAATATTTGGAAAATGATCAGTTAAATCTGTTACCACAATTACAGAAGAAAAATCATAATTATTGGTTAAAATATATCAATTAATGTGGCACTGTGCTCAGTAATTCTAGTTGGTTTTGTAATGGTTGGTAGAGCGAATCTGGACAGAATAATGTTTAGATAGTCATGAGTTGTTTTAAAATTCATATTTTAATAGGTCAATGTTAAAATCTCCCATATATATAAATAACGAATTTTCATTCATAATAATATTTATATTGTTCCAGAAATTGCCACAAACTGCCAGCTCCCCGGAATCTGCTTTGACGTTTTACAGAATGTAAGCATCCTTTTTTTTCAAACTCGTGGAAGTGATTTCCGTAAGGGTCCCTTTCATTATATCCCGTTAAGTGTAAAGCAATTTAGCACATTTTTTTGAAGAGCGCCCCCAATTTTTCAAAAATTTTGAGATTTTTACATGGTTGCTGGTAACTGGCTGTAAAACTTGCCTGTGAATAGGTAAGCTCGAAACTGTCTATGTGTCACAAACGAGGAATTTGTAATTCGAATAATTATGATATCGGGGTCCCCGATTAATAAATTCAAAGGCTGCTTGAAACGGCCTTCCAATGTGAAATTTAGCCGGAAAATAGCGACATGTACGTGTCTACGCTTCATCCATTGTTGTTTTATTGTTCAGGCAAGTCAAGTTAGAGGTTATTTCTCGATGGGTGGCAATATTTCCTCATGGACGGATGATAAACGTAGCATTTCAGTCTGCGTTAAGTCCAATCTGGGATCCCAATTCTAATTACAAAATCGACCATATTTTATGATAAATGACGCATTTTTTAGCATTCTAGTTCGCACGCATAGTTTCCTAGACAATTACCCAACCTAACTGTGCAAAATATAAATTTTGAAAATTGGGGGTCGACCTCTCAAAATGTGCCAATATTGCTTTAAGGTGACATTAACGACAGGGCTTTGTGGAAATATTATATATATATATATAATAGATATATATATATATATATATATATATAATATATATAGATAATAGGCATTTTAAATAATTATCTTAAGGACTGCTCCAAAAAGGAATTTAATTTATGAAAAAGATTTTTTCAATGGGATCTACTTGTGGAAATGTGCAAGCAGGCTGTCATGTTTGAGTCTTTGCTGTGAGGACATATCGTTGCACACAAGCTTCTTTTACCTCTGGCCATTAGTCGCTACGTCATAGTGGACATTTTGGGAGAAGGTGGCCTAGCGGTTAGGGTGCTGGCCTCTGGCGCAATTTACAATCAAAATTCCCCGGGTTCGAATTCCGGTGGGGTTCCCCCATGGAACTTGCTGGATTTATTCGGGTACTACCCAATTTGGATTTGATCTGTTATACCAGCTATTGATTAAATACAGACTTACCGCTCTCATTCATGGTCCACTTGGAATTGGGCAAATGGATCATGAAAGCATCACGTCCTTCGGAGGGACGTTAAGCCGTCGGTCCCGTGTACAGAGCGTCACAAATGTACATGTACTCGCAGTCAGTGTCGAATAAGAGTAGCGTGTAAACCACTGGACTTGTTCCCAACCCGCCCCAGCCCCAAATAGAGGGCCAGGTTAGGAGCGTCCGTATCATGGATACACGCGGCCCGGGATAAGCGCAATAGTGAACTATCCTGACACCACCACAATAGCCATTACCAATGATTGTGGATACGAGCAACAAGCAAAGTGGACATATTAGAATTGGTAACACCCACCTGGACATTTTGCTCGTTACAATTCTCTATGAATTGGTAACACCCATAGTGGACATTTATGTCGTTACAATTCTCTAAGAATTGGTAACACCCACCTGGACATGTATGCTCGGTATCAGAATTGGTATTAACACCCACCTGGACATTTTTGATCGTTACACTTCTATAAAATGGAAAACCCTATTCGGCTCGTTACAATATCTACATGGTCAACCACCCTGGACATTTCTGCTCGTTTTACAAATTCTCTACGAATTGGTAACACCCAACTGGACATTTCTTGAATCCATTACAATGCTCTAAGAATTGGTGAACACCCCCTGGACATTTCGCTCGTACAATTCTCTAAGAAGTTGGTAAACACTTCACCTGGAATTTCGGCTCGTTACAATTCTCTAAGAATTGGTAACACCCACCTGGACATTTCACTCGTTATAATTCTCTAAGAATTGGTAAACCAACCTGGACATTCTGTCGTTACAATTCTCTATGAATTGGTAACATATCTAACTGGAGAGAGCCTGCATTTTGTTCTCGTCTACTTGACTAGTTGTGATAATAGTTGGAAAATGATGAGTAAATCGGTTACCACATTACAAGAAGAAAAATCAAATTATTGGTTAAAATATTATCATTATGTGGCACTGTGCTCAGTAATTCTAGTTGGTTTGTAATGGTTGGTAAGAGCGAATATGACAGAATCATGTTTAGATAGTCAGGAGGTTGGCTGTGACAATTCCTCTTTTAAGGGTCAATGTTTAAATCTCCCATAATATCCAATAACGTATTTTCATTCATAATAATATTTATTAATTGTTCCAGAAATTGCACCACACTGCAGCTCCCCCCGGAACCGTTTTACGTTTTATAGAATGTAAGGATCCAACTTGTTTCAAACTCGTGGAAGTGATGTCAGTAAGGGTCCTTTTTATTATGTCCCTTTAAGTGTTAAGGTGGACATTAACGACAGGGCTTTGTGGAAATAGTATATCTAAAATAATATATATATATATATAATATGCGATTTAATTAAATTATCTAAGGACTCTCCGAAGAAAAGGAATTTAATTTCTAGGAAAAAGATTTCCAGGATTCTTATTGTGGAAATGTACATGCAGGCTGGCATTTGAAGTCTTTGCTGTGAGGACATATCGTTGCACACAAATCTTTCTTTGTAACCTCGGGCCATAGTCGCTACGTCATATGACATTAATTAAATTGTGTAACACCCACCTGGACATTTCTGCTCGCACAATTCTCTATGAATTGTAACACCCATCTGGACATTTCTTCTCGTTACAATTTCTTCTAAGAATTGGTAACACACAACACACCCACCCTGTGGCATTTCTGCTCGTATACAGACAATTCCTACGAATTGGTAACACCCACCTGGACATTTCTGCTCTTTACAATTCTCTAAGAATTGGTACCACCCACCTGGACATTTCTGCTCGTTACAATTCTCTAAGAATTGGTAACACTCACCTGGACATTTCTGCTCGTTACAATTCTCTAAGAATTGGTAACACTCACCTGGACATTTCTGCTCGTTACAATTCTCTAAGTATTGGTAACACCCACCTGGATATTTCTGCTCGTTACAATTCTCTATGAATTGGTAACACCACCTGGACATTTCTGCTCGTTACAATTCTCTAAGAATCGGTAACACCCACCTGGACATTTCTGCTCGTTACAATTCTCTAAGAATCGGTAATCTGCTCGTTACAATTCTTAAGAATTGGTAACACCACCTGGACATTTCTGCTCGTTACAATTCTCTAGAATTGGTAACACCCACCTGGGCATTTCTGCTCGTTACAATTCTCTAAGAATTGGTAACACCCACCTGGACATTTCTGCTCGTTACAATTCTCTCTCTGCGTTGCATCTCCTTGGCAGTCCCTACACGGTTTCCAGGTCACATTCCCTTGTACGTTCTCGCGTCCCTCCTCCACATTCAACGGAACAAGTTGACCATCCTACCCCAATTTCGCCATTCAGGAAACGATATATGGATGGAGAGGGAAATATAATATTAACCCTCGTCTTACCAAGCCTTTTTTGTAACACCGGTTACCAAGGAGTGGGTGGTGCCTTCGAGAATTTTTTGTTAAGCACCCGATGCTTACTATTTTGATTCCAGTGGATAAGCTATGGTCCTCCTCTTTCCATTGATACCAAATAAGTACCAACATACCTATATGGTGTCACAAGTGAGGTCCGCATCAAGCCGCGAGTCGGACAAAATTGGCCATTTTCCATTAGGAAAATAGGCGAAAATCCAATTTGCGCTAAAAACGTAGGAATATCGGATTTTCATGCGGTTTCAGCCTAAATGATGGCAATTGGCTAGTTTACATAAACAAAGAGTTTTAGAGCCATACTGTGCATAATATTTTCAAAAATTCCACCAGTAATCCTTATAAAAATTATACTTGGGTGGCCATACCACCCCCCGCCATTTACCTTCGAACTTTGACTGGCCATACGCTAAACCCGGTGACGGTTGTACCTTTAATTTTTTTGCTAAAATGCACCGGAATGGATTGAGGGAAAATTACCTGAAGTTTCTTACGATTTTTTAGCGTTTTAGCGCACCAGAGCAAAGTTCGGTAGGGGGGGTGGTAACCACCCCCCCTTGGTAAGACGAGGGTTAAAGGTATTATGCATAAAATGATTCGTCCCACTTTATGCTTTCCACATCTATGAGGATGACACTTCATATTTATCATCCGGTGACCCTAGCAAACCCACTTATTATTGCAAGTGGACTTTCTCCTCATTCAGTAGGAAAACCTCTTTGTTTAAATTCAATTACACACGGATATTGCGGTTGTACACACCAGTGACCATGACAAATCCAAATTGGCAACGTTGTTTTGGATGGGGGGGTTGAGTCTTTCACCCGGCTCTAGTCAGCCAGTGTTCTTATATAGATAGGATGATAGAGAGATAGAGATGATAGAGTATATATATAGAGATATATATAGATATATCGATATATATAGATATAGATATATATTTATAGATATAGATATATATATATATATATATCTATTATATATATATATATCTTATATATAGATAATATATATATATAATATATATCATATATATGCATGTATACATACATGTGCAGTACATACGTACATACATTCATTGTGAGCGCCTCATTCATGAGTTGTATGCTCTATGTAACCCTTCTAAGAGTCAGGCATACAAGAAGAGAACAACAATTACTGAGTGAAGGTGCTTCCCTATGTTACGATGTAATGGGTTCCATATATGTGGGCCGTAAGAGGAATAAATGCATTGTCGCCAATAGATCTCTGAAATGGAGTTTTAGCTCTACTTGTGGTATCAGAAGCAGACAGCTGGGTGTTAGTATACTTGTAATGTCAATTTGCAGATATGCTGGAGAAGAGCCAGTAATCCATTGGTAACACTCACCATGACATTCCTGCGCGTTACAATTCTCTATCTGCGTTGCATCTCCTTGACAGTCCCTGACGTTTTCCAGTGTCACATTCCCTTGTACGTTCTTGTGTCCCTCCTCCACAGTCAACGCCGGAAACAGCGTTGACCAGCTTCCCCAGTTCGCCATTAGGAACTACTATGCGATTGTGAGCGAAATAAAGATAACTTTAAGGCCTATCGTGCATTAAAAGGACCCACTTTGTAAATAAATCTTGCTTAACACAATCTATTCGGATGACACTCAAATTTAAGCAAACCAACTACTGAACACATTCACTCTATCAAGAACTTGAAAACGTTCATTGACCGTATTAAAAATGGATACATTAAATAAGTAAAGAGTGATGCAGTTCATTATAAACCAGTTGACATTGGTGTTGTCATGCGTACAATAGCTCAATTGCCACCCCACAGGTTAGGGACTATGCCCCTTAACAAATATTTATTTTCAACGAGCGGCCAGAATTTCAAACCCTACTGAATATTCATAATTGTGGGTAGCGGGGCCATGAATATTTAAACTATTTCTCGTGGACGTCAAAAGGTCCGAAATACACTTTCACCAAAATAAATGAGCTTGTGTACAAGTTATCTAAAGTTTATATTATACAACAGATTTAATGATCAATTCGGTTCAAGAATTTGGTATGTCCAAATAATAAAATTACATAATAATAAAATTACACACAATATTTAAGATTATGATATTTAGAGTCCGCGAGTTCAAAGAAGCGTTGCAGTTCAACGATGATATGTCCTCACATAATAATAATAATAATAATGAGATTTATATAGCGCCTTTTACACAAGTAGACAAAGCGCTGTTTCCAATTATTATTACGCTGCCATCAGGAAATCGTCACAATCATTTCGCTTCACCTAGGTCGTCAGCCGGCCAAGCGCACAATCCTATCAGCACTTAGATTGTAATATTACCCAATTACAGCTACCCAAATATCGCTTGGGTCGACGAAGCCAAGACTAACGTAAAGATCCTTGCCCAAGTGCACAACACATTGGCCACAGCGGGGCTCGAACCCACAATCTTTAGATCATGAGTCGGCCGTCTTATCCACTGGACCACAAGTGCAAAGTCACACTTATATATCCTCAGTTAATATTCCATTGGAATCTTCTCAGTCCTGAAGGTAATTTGTCCAGCAGGTTTAAGACGGCAAGGTTGAATAAGTCCCTCGACGACACCAATATTCCAGAGTAACAAAATCCAGGTATTCTACCACCATCAGTCTGCCGCTAATGTCCTCATTTAGGACCACAAACTGGAATCTCTCTTTAATTCCAAAACTGAAGTTCTTCTGGCTTAAAAGACGAGAACAGACAGTTCAGCTATCGAGCTCCGGTGGCATCCAAAATATTATAAATCCTGGCACTATGTAAACACAAATCTACCATTATTGTAGATTAAAACTAGCTATAACTATACTGTATCGCTCCTGGTTACCACTGATGGCCCTGGCCCTCAGTCCTTCCAGTCTTCTTCTTCTTGCGCATCCACATCATTGGTAATGGCTTGTGGTGATGTCAAAATTTATTCAACTGAGTATGCTGATCCGGGGCCGCGTGTATCCACGATACGGACGCTCCTAACATTGCCCGCTTTTGAGACTTGGGGCGGATTGGGAACAGTCGGGGTTTACACCCTACTCTTATTCGACACTGACTGCGATGTACAGTTGTGACTCTCTGTACACGGGACCGACGGCTTAACGTCCCCTCCGAAGGACGGGATGCTTTCACGATTCATTTGCCCAATTCCAAGTGAACCATGGAGGAGAGCGGTATTATGTATTTGTCCAATAGCTCTTATACAGGTCAAATCCAGAATGGAGCACCGGAGTAAATTTGCGCCACAGGCAAGCACCCTAACCGCTAGGCCACGCTCTCCCAATGACAAGTATATAACTACTCGCACTCACCACGGCATTCCTGCTCGTTACAATTCTCTATCTGCGTTGCATCTCCTTGGCAGTCCCTAACGTTTCCAGTGTCACATTCCCTTGTACGTTCTTGTGTTCCTCCTCCACATTCAACGGAACAAGTTGACCATCTCCCCCAGTTTCGCCATTCAGGAACTCCATATGGATTGAGTGGAAATAATATTTATTAAAGGTATTGTGCATAAAATGATTAGACCCATTTTGTAAATAAACCTTGATCTCCACATCTACAAAAACATCTATTGAAACTCGGTAAGCTTGTAAAGGTTGACATGCAGTACATTTTCACTATTTTTTTGTGATAAAAAATACAACATCCAACGCTATGATATATACCCGACGATATCATTTTTATAACTGGAAATACCGAGAAGAAAAAAATAGAAACAATTGAAACAATTAGAGAGAATGAAAGCGAATAAAAAGTGACAACACTGAACCATGGTCATGACGAGATCAATAATTTGAAACCAAACTTGACCCATTTGAATCAGGAACAGTCATATTGGGCTATTCCAGAAATTATCCAATCCACATCCCCTTATTTCTCACACCCTCCTTCTCCAAAAATGCATTGGAATTCCCATAGTGAAATCCAGAAAGTGCATGGGATTTCCCATCATGAAATCCAAAGGTGCAGGAATTCCCACAATGAAAATCGAAAAAGCATATCATATATTCCAATTATGTTATTTTAACAGATGTGCTGAATAAATAATTGAGTAATTTAGTAGCTAACCCAAGATGGCCTTGGGAATTCCCATGACTTTACTTACTTACCCACTGAAAAATATCCCATTTCCCAAAGAATACTATCACTTAGTAAGCCACTTTGTAAGCTGTTTCCCTTTCGTTCTCGTTGGTCACAAACACCAAAAGATGACATGATGAAAAATGCCATAGGAATTCCCATGGTTTCCACACTGATTTGTCAAAAACAGTTCTCATAGTTTTTTTTTCTAATTTTAAAATTGTCATGGGGTGGACAGTTCCTAGAATAACCTATTTTGACCACGCCTAAATTGTCGCCATTTTGATGCCAAATATCATTATGAATTTTGCGATAGTATCACAAAACAATAATTTCAAATGCCCTTTAACCCTCGTCTTACCAAGCTTTTTTTTGCAACACGGTTTACCAAGGGGGCCGGTTACCACCACCCCCCCTCGAGAATTTGTTATAAAGCACCGATGCTTATGATCTTGATACCAATGGATAGCTATGGTCCTCCTCTTTCCATTGATCACAAAATAAGTACCAACATACCTAGTATGGCGTCACAATGACGTCATCAAGTCCGCGATTCGGCAAATTGGTATTTTCACAGAAAATAAGCGAAAATCTATTTTTGCGCTAAAAAACGCAGGAATATCGGATTGTCATGCGGTTTTCAGCTCTAATTGATAGCAATTGACTAGTTTTACATAAACAAAGAGTTTTAGATACATACTGTGCATATTTTTTTCAAAAATGCACAATAAAATATCCTTGGGTGGCAACCCGCATCTTCAACAAATCTCTGAAAGAATGCTGTGTTCCATCAGACTGGAGACATGCAAATGTGGCACCAATTTACAAGAAAGGTCAAAAATATGATCCTGCCAATTATCGACCGATAAGTCTTACTTGCATTGCCTCAAAGTTGATGGAGCATATCATATGCAGTAGTATGATGAAGTGTGCCAGCCAAAACAACATCTTCTATTCACTTATGCATGGCTTCCGCGATCGCAGATCTTGTGAAACCCAACTTCTTGAATTTGTTAATGATGTGGCAATCAGCATGGAGAAAGGCCTCCAATCTGATATCTGTGTCCTCGACTTTTCTAAAGCCTTTGACAAGGTTGGTCATCAGCGCCTTGTTGAAAAGTTGAAATGGTATGGCATCACTAGAGAAGTCAATAGCTGGATTGCCTGTTTCCTCAAAAATCGTACACAGTCTGTGGTAGTCGAGGGCGTCTCATCTGACAAAGTCCGCGTCTCGTCCGGTGTCCCCCAGGGATCAGTGCTAGGACCTTACCTGTTTTTATACTATATCAATGATATCGCAGAGAGGCTGTCACCTACAACCCGCCACTTTGAAGATGATACTATGATTTACAGGGCAGTACGCAACCAAGATGACGCCACCGTACTCCAGGAGGATTTAAACAAACTTGTTTGAAGGGGAAAGCAAATGGATGATGACGTTCCACCCTGAAAAGTGTGAAGTAAACACCATCTCAAGTAAGAAAAACCCAGTCTTCTACAACTACATCATGCATGGGCACCATCTTAACCATGTCTCTACCATCAAATATCTTGGAATTACCATCTCTGATGACCTACGATGGGACAAACATATTAACACAGTTGTTGCCAAAGCAAACAGCACCCTTGGCTTACTACGACGAAATATTAACATCAGGAATAGTGACATCAAATCCCATGCCTACAAAGCCCTCGTTCGTCCGGTATTAGAGTATAGCAGCTCAGTTTGGGATCCATACACCAAACATCTTATCAACAAAGTCAACTGTCGCCATGTTTGCATCCACCATGCCCATGTTGCGATTGATCCCACTCTCTTCTTATCATCCAAAAATCACACCACACAAATGCGCTGTGAAAATTCACTTGCATACCATGTCCCTTTTGCTCGTGCTGAATACCACCAATTCAGTTTCTTCCCACGTACTACCCGTCAGTGGAATAATATGCCTGAGAACACCAGAAGCCTTCAAGAAAGCCCTCTTCCAGTTAGAATAAATTGCCCGCACGCCACACACTTCGTGCCAGAGTCTTCAAATATGAAGTTGGCGCTTAACTGGGAGAAGAACCACCCCTACCCTTCGACTTTGACGGCATACCCTAACCCCGGTGAATGTGCTCTTCACATTTTTTTCGCTAACATGACCGGAAAGGATGAGAGAACGGTTACCTAGAAGCTTTTTACGAAAGTTTTTGGCCATTTAGCGCACCGGAGCGAAGTTCACTAGGGGGTTGGGGTGGTAAGACGAGGGTTAAAGAGAATACTCCTACATTGAAAAAATAAATACCCCATATGGAGTAAAAAGGGGATCGCTCTGTAAAAAGAGTAAAATCTTACTCAAAATGGAGTGAAACTAACTCAAAATGTTTTACTCCATATTTTTTTTACAGTGAGAGATTTAATGGGTATTAATAATGAAAACATTGACATTGAACGTGCGCATCGTGTTCGCGGTGGAAGAAAAGGCCCTAAACATATTGTTGTCATGTTCAGTAAATATAAAAATAAGTAACTGGTTATGAAAAATGCATACAAGTTAAAGGGTTCAGTGCCTTTCTTCAAGAGGACTATTGCAAAAACACGCGACGTATCCAGATAATTATTCGTGATCGGCGAAATGAAATTAAGAACGATGTACAGAAAGCGCAAGTGAGGTACAAACAACTTTTGGTCACTGATCATGCTGGCCATAAATCAGTTTTCACTTAAGATGAAGACGCCAAAGAAATTGTATCTTCCTGGGGACGTGGCCAAAGCCCTAGACCGAAATGTAAACAAGAGAGCTTTGTTGAACAATTCTTGAATTTTATTGTGTGGAATGTTGACGGTCTTAATTTCTACTAAAATGACTAATTCAGATTTTTTGAACTATTGTATGAAGTGTGGTGTCATTTCTTTTGTTGAAACCTGGTCTAAGAAATCAACTGGAATTCTGATATCATTTCCAAATTATGTTATGTATAGCTGTACAGGTAAGAAAGGCAGATTTGGTAGAGCGTCTGGTGGTATTGCAGTGTTTGTCAAAAGTAATATTGCAGGTGGTGTTGAATTGTTAAGAGTAACTCAAGAATAAACTATTGCTTTGCGTTTTAAAAAGAACTTCTTTGGTTTTCAGGATGATGTCATCTTTATCACAGTTTATATTCCACCTGCAAATTCTAAACGTCATAAAATACATTCTCGTACCACAATTAGCACTCTTGAAAATACCTTGACAGACCTCAATACGCAGCATCCAGAAGCTAAATTGATTATTTGTGGGGATTTAAACGCTCTCACTGCATGTGAAAATGATTTTATTTTACATGATAACACTGACCACATTATTGCAGAAAGTGACGTCATCTATGATAGTGATGCGTTTGACAGACGTCGTGTTTCTAAAGATAAGGTCATTAATACATGGGGTCGCCAACTACTTTCTCTCTGTAAGCTGTTCAGCATTCATTTTCAGAATGGTAGATCAGGAAATGACAAAATGGGTGAATATACTTATGTTGGCCCTACTGGGGCAAGTGTTGTCGACTATGTGATATCTTCTACTGATATATTTGATGATGTTGTCAATTTTACAGTAGACTTTTAAAACGGAATCTAGTCATATGCCACTTATATGGTCATTAAAAGTTAATCGTGTAATAAGTGAATTTTCTCAAAATGTGACAAAACGAGGTAAAAATGATACATACAAACGGCAAAAATGGTCAACCAGCGGTTCAAGTGCCTTTGATGAAAATATTCAGAGTGATTGGTTTAACGATACTATCACAGGAGCGATGGGCATGGTAAACATTGATATAAATAATCAATGAACTGTTCACACAAGCCCTCCAATACGTTGGCGGTCATAAGTCGTGAATGAAATACAAATTTAATTTTAAAAAGTACTTGGTTTGACGCTAAGTGTTACAGAATGAAGTTAAAAAAACTATTTTTATTACGACGGTCTTTTTTCCGTAGACATAATAGTTTCGAGACATTGGATAGTTATTGTGAATGTAAGAAATCATACAGAAAACTATGTAGGAATACGAAAAAATCATAATCATGAAAGATCATTTGGGTGCTATTAAAAAAACTATACAAAATATTCCTATGGATGACTGGTTTGATCATAGAGGTAGGAGAGAAGGAGAAAGCACTTTTAAAACACTTTGACGATGATCATCGCCGCGCTCGTAAACATCGTAAAACTGATTGTATTGGTACAATACCAACACGAGATCAATACTTATGCTGAATGCATGTGCATCAACATTATAAAAGCAATGAAACTTGGCATAAATGTTTTAAAATTGAATACTGATTATTGATTATTTTAAGACATGGAACCACGTCATCGTCAATCATCTTCAAGGTCAACAAGGTCATTTGGGGTCATTTGGAGGTCATTTATTAACAGTCGAAGATAGCATGTTACTAAGATGAGTTTCATTGATTCTAGTTTTTACTCGTATTTTCGGCTTTTAAAAAATTGAATGTTTTGTAGCGCCGTATTTCTTAAAGTATATTTTGAGACAAAATCTAACTTCAATTGGGAAGTTGGCCCGGTTTTTCAATTTTGTCCCGAAGTTTGCCACATTTTAGTGAAATAGGAGACCCTTGGCGATTCCCGATTTTCATTTCAGAGAAATACATGTTTTAAGCACATGATCCGTGGACAAACTATTTTTTTAAAATGGACGTCCCATCGCCATATGTACCACAGCATTGTAATGTTTTACAACAAAAAACAAACCATTCGATTCAATGTTGAATGCACATGCATTCATCATTAACATTGATCTCGTAGTAACATTGTTATTTGCGATGTAATCAAAATCTATTTTTATCAATGGAGCATATCAGAAGTCGCCTAGGGCTAGACCTGGCCCTATATCAATTTATTTTTGCCATTTTGGTTTTCATTCAATTTCAACACACATCTTGGTGGGCAGGGGGCTTGGGGAATATTTCACAGAGCGGATACGGTCGTGATGAAGAAGGGGGTTCGCATATTAATTTACTTGAGCAATATTTTTTGGGGTTGGGAAGCAAAGCACACCAATAAAATCCAAATCTAGCCTATTTACAGGGGACGCAAACTCTAAACCAAAATTCCTACCTCTATGATTAGGAGCCAGCGAAAGAACAAACGAACTTCACTTGAGACTCGAGGAATTACTTAAAGGTGGGCTCCCCGATTGTCATTCTCGTGGTCCCGTACACATGTTGCCATGGCAACATTTTTGTATCAGTTTAACCGCTGTACAATGTTTTTTTCTGATGATTTGGGTGAAATTTTATGAAGCAATATTGTACCACCCTCTAAAATATGACCAAAATGTGCGATAATTGTCAGCCTTCCAACAATAAATAATAAGTTTACATACAGTAAAGAATAGTGCTTTGCAATGCACATAATTGCTTCTAAAAATAAAACCACAAATTGATGCAATTGAAACTTGGCCGACATGCTTTGTGGCTGATATTGGTTCGTTCAATGCACAAACAAAAACAAAAAATTAACATGGTAAAATCAGAAAGTGGGGCATGCCTATAGTTAAGAATTGGGACTGTGTACTAACTCCTATGGCATCATGATCACAAAATTAATTCAATAAATTTTTTTTCCTTTTCTGATTTTTTTTACAGGGGGAGGTTTAGTGCTGGGGTGGGGCAGTGGGTAGCATTCTCTTACACAAACCATCCAGAAATATCAGCCAAGTTTATTAAGCAATCTCAGTTGGATTTACTGAATTTCTTTCTCTCCTACCCTAAAAAAATCAATGAGAAAAAAATATAGCTTTATTGACGCATGATTGAGGGATGACCAGTATTTTTTACCAGTTAGGAAATTATGCACCATATTTAAAGTATAAGTAGCCAATAGACTTAAACAACAAAATTAATGAAAGAATCATAGCCACGAAGAAGTTGCGATGAAAATGCTTATGATGTGTTAGAGTTATGCAACCTTATTCTGCATGTTTTAATGTATTTTGACCTTATTTGACCTTTTGTGACCTCTAGGTGACATTGAACTCGACCTGTGCAGGTGGTTCCATATCCAATTGTTTTCCAAATTTAATTCTCTACCTCTCTGCCAAATTTGATGCTTTTATAACAAAATGCACAATTTTTATCATTATCTGCTTAACTAACATTACAATGCTGTGGTAAATATGACCAACTTTGGGACAAAATTGAGAAAACGGGCAACTTCGGGCACTGTCAAGTTTGGTGTCATTGTTTAGATACGGTACGAGTGAAAACTAGAATCAATGTAACTCATCTTAGGAACATGCTATCTCCGACTTTTTTGGACTTAAATACTCAGAATTTCCGCTGTAATCGACTCAATCTCTTTGTTTTGGTCTCCACATGTAAACAAACCACTGCGCATCGGGGATATACCTTTCTGCGCACAGGTCATGACTTATTCAACTGAGCGTGTCACGAAATTGTCAACAGAGGGCCGCTTCTGTCGGCGATGATCATGGAACATGAAAGAGTACTCCCTGCCGAGAAGTGGCCTTTGTTGGTATATGCTTTTACAATGAGTTGCCAAGTGATATAATTGGGATAATCGGCGTTGCGTAATGCAATTAGGGAATAGCTTTCTCCTTCTCTCCTAGTAACCCGGGAGCTAGCACACATTTGTAACACATCTCAAGTACAAAAGGTGTGAGTGATTAAATATGTTGACAGACTGACAGGGACCCTGAACGGGATTCTTAAGTGCCGCAAGTGGTGCCTTAAGGAGAGGGGGCGAAAACAAAGTTTGTACAGGGGTCAAATTTGTAAATTGATCCAAACATGTTGAAAAACACACCATGTTATGTGTCTAACCATAAGGATTCAGAAAAGGTATAGTTTGTAATATGTACAGCCTAAAGTTTCAGAGTTATAGGCTAAAAACAGCAAAAATCAATAAAAAAGGGGCAGTTTCAGTTGTACAGAGGTCAAATTTTAAAATTGCTCCGATTTGGATAAAAAATGGTGCAAATTATTGGTGGAGCTCATAGGATAAAATTAAGGAATAGTTTTGAGTGTCTCAAATGCTTGCTTAAGAAAGTAGGGGGTAACAAGATCAAGCCCCATTGAATGCAATGGACGTTGACCTTCTGTGCCCCCTACATCGGAAACTAAGCATTACAATTGTAATACCAAGATTTCTTTGTAAAAAATATTTAAAAAAATATTTAATGATACTGATTCAAAATATACTTTTTATTTTGCATAGGGTTGGTTCCCTTTCATAGGGAGGGGTATAATGTTCCCATCCCATAGAGTCCTACAGGGAATTTTGTACCCCTTCCATTATAACAACAAGGAGATGCCGAAAGTGCAAAAGCATTCATATTTGGATTCAGTATCATTAATCATTTAAAAAAAATATTTTACAAACAAATCTGGGTATTGCAACGGGTGACCTTTCTTGAATAAAGAAATGACCTTTAGCCTATTTTCCCAAATATCTTGGAAAGGAAGCGTGTGACCCAATTGACTTTTTTACTCCTGCTTACCTAAGGAATAATTTGAGCTATATTACATTAGATTTAGAGCAGTTCAAACATTTGACCCCCATAGTAACTTTACCCCTCACCTGGGGCTACACGCAACAACGGGTCCCCGGCAGACTTTCATATTTGCAAAAGTTATATTTTCTCTCAATTTTCCCGTGTTCAGATACTGGTATCTCGTTCGTCTAACCAAAACCTTCTGGGCTGATGCTCTAAATTCAAAGACGACTCAGCATCAGGTAGGAATTGGATGGGAACAATGCGAATAATACATATTGTTTATAGCTCTCCAATTGTGTTCACCTGATATGAGGTTGAGGTCGAGTCGATTGTCCAGCGAGTTTATATGGTATTGGCGAAAGCATTTGGCATTAGTAGCATTTTGAAGTCGATTTGTATTACTAGAAGAAAAACACAACAACAACAAGAGCAAGAAGGTGTATAAAGCCGACAAATACAAGTACCAGTCGACTGGGATTATTAGGTACCTGTTTCAGTTGTTGTTGGTAGACTGACATCTTCTGTCGTGGTAATTCTAGAAGTCGGTTCGTTACCGTTACTTTGATCGAATGTTGTGGTATCTACACCAACTGTACTAGTTACATCTATAGGACAGACATTGCAGAAAAAGAGGTTTATTAGTATCTCTGCTAGTGAAAGATCAATATCGATGCACTATGCACAAGACTTAATGTAGCCATATCTAAAAGGCAATCTTATTTCATCAGATACAATGTGTATTGTTAGGGGTTTAACTATATTGTTCCCGAAACAGTGACGCTATTTTATTTTATCTTTTATTACCAACGTGTCCATTATGAAACAAATTAAAGATGACCGCGTTGCTGTTCCATGCTTTCATACAGGGTGAGTAAAAAAAACTTGAACATGATTGTGAATTTTAACTAACATATATCTAATACATGTGGTATCATCGGAAAGCTTAGTTCATTATCTTTAATTTGCTGCAAAGATAATTCCAATCGGTTGAGTATAGGCCGAGCTACAATCTTTTGAATCAGGTAGTCAGCTATTCCCATTTGAA
The DNA here is from genome assembly GCA_023653785.1 of Ophioderma brevispina. Classification (NCBI taxonomy): domain Eukaryota; kingdom Metazoa; phylum Echinodermata; class Ophiuroidea; order Amphilepidida; family Ophiodermatidae; genus Ophioderma; species Ophioderma brevispina. Next base: position 61,086 of record JAMKCH010011525.1, read on the forward strand.
TGCACGGCGGCCTAAAGCAAATGATTCCCCAAAATGAATAGGGTATGTCATGTTTATGTCAAATGAAGTGGTATCTTAAAGGTGTAAAAGCCAGTGATAATTGTA
>JAMKCH010011526.1:0-27875 GCA_023653785.1 Ophioderma brevispina
CTTGTTGAGTATTCATGACACGCTACACAAATTATGATATTGATTAGGGTTTTGTAACATTTTGGCCGCTCGTTATAAAATAACCTATTGTTGAATAATCTCTGAATCACATTTGATTGATAAACACCGGAATAGTGGTTGCTAACACCCCCAGGGGTGGAGGGATCTTCACAATTAAATAAGCTCGGTCCGCGTGTTTTATAACCAGTCCCCCACCCCCGGACCCGAGCCTCTGGGGTTGCGATGGTGTTTTTACTTCAAGCTAAAAGTATAGGGAATTTTTAGCGTAGCCTGTGGAAATATATTTTAAGGTGTTCAAATGCGCAGGCCCCTGTCCCGCTAACAATACCTTTAAAACAACATAATCAAAATCTACAAAATCAAAGGAGTGGAACATATATTTTTAAAGGGTGCAAGTTATACAGGGGTCAAAATAAATATGAAAAGTATCAAACGCGTCGAAAAGTATGCCAACGTGTTACCGTTACAGTTCACCAGGATTAAAAAAGGTATGTTTTTGCCATATCTGCAGGTTTTAGTTAAATTGTTATGAGTCAATAGGTTCAAGGGCACAATATGGGTACATTTTCAGATATTCCGTCGTTATAAAAATGTGTCAAATTTGTTTTGTCTAATGGTAACAGAACCGAAAATAGACTGGTTGCAAGCAACCTCCGTAATATATCGTTGCATAATTGGAACTCAAAATGTGAACTGTAATTCTTATATAGAAATTCAAACAAAGAATCTATTACATTTACTTATCTATTGGGACAAATTTAACAGTTTACAACCAGTCCGATCAAAAGCGACCCATTCTATGAATTTTAACCCAGGATGACCTTGGACTGTTATGAGCCGATTGTACTAAAACAATACTGCGTAGATGGGCAAACTATACCTTTTTTTAAACCTTAGGATTAGCCCAATAATTTGGTACACATCATTTAATCAATTCCAACAATTCTATTTTACCCAGTACAAACGTTGCCCCTTCTTTCAACATGTTCCACTTAGTGAGTTTGGTAACCTTTTAATATATTATTTTTGTACTATTTCATATATATTTAACACCAAGATTGTTTCTGTTGCAATTTGTGTGGGGTCAAACATACAATTATTGAACTACAGTGTTAGTATGATTGTACCTTGATTATTTTTCCCTTGAAGGCAATGTTTTTTGGTCCTCATCAGGATGTAAGAAAGTTCGTTTCCATCTTGAAGTGCATTTCACACCTTAAGAATGTGGTTGTCCCCAACAAATCCATCAGGCAATGCTCCAATTAGTCGGATCATTAAGAACAAGCCCAGCTTTAAGCACTTTTAATTGCTCTGCTTGCTTCATACATGCCTACAAGCTGGGGAGTTCCGTAACCTGCCCCATCCTTACACACTTTTTCTGACACACACTTTTTCTGACACACTCTGAATTCGAAACGTAATGTGAAAAACTGCTTTATTTTCCGTGCAGGTTTTCCGAATTCATCAGTGTGTCCGAAAAAGTTTTCAGAGTGGGTCAACTAATTTTTTAGTTGTCACAGCTTCCTATATTTAATAACATAAATTTTTCTCTAACCCTGCACTTATTCATTTTACTTTTAGCCTCGAATCCGCGCAAGCCTACCTGTGTACTACAGGTAATAAATACATTGATGGAATCTGGCTGCCATGGAGAAGAGGAGTACCTATTTCCTTTGAAATAGAATGGTACATTGTGTCCTATAGGTTACACAAAAACCCCACTGACTCACTTATACACAGTAAGTCTATGGGGAAAGGCAACTTGAGGCATGTTTCTTTCACATTTAAAACTCTCACATAGGAAATACAACATCACCCACCCCAAAGTCCAACATGAAATCACCAAATAACGCAAATTTTGAACATATGATGACCGGAAAAATTTTTTTAGTTTACGATCCACAAACTTGCCCGATGTCAGAGAAACCGGCAACCCAAGATTTTCTATAGTCGCCAAGCAGTACTTTGAAAATCGATTGAAATTGATGACCGCGGAATAATTTCCTCAAATTCACTGTCCAAATGCCGCTAGTTTTGATGAGCAAACATACCAGTCTACCATGTCATCATGAATTTCATTTCTCACTTACTTAATATAATAGTGTCATTTCAAAAGACATTTAAAAGCCACTTTTTCCAGATGCCATGCAGAAAGATGTCCACCCAAGATTTTTGAATCCGTAACGGCAGGCCAGGTTTGGTGTATAACTATAATGGAACGAGCCATAGTATCATACTCATGTCAGCATAAATCCTGAATGTACTGCTCTGTTGATCTAAAGGCGTTGCTCATTTCCATTTTGTGACCACCCTTCTTTAAGGAGCTAGGAACAACGTTAGCACCGCGCACTAGATCTGGCATTGTTCCAAATTGAATTTGCCACAACAAAAATGCTTGCTTGGCGTAATGAGACTCTCATCGTAAAATCAGCCAGCTGCGCCGTGCATGCGTATATATTCGCAACTAAACTATGAAAGCGCACGAGATGCCCGAACGTGACGGTCAACCTAAAATATGCCAAAAACAACCAACACCCTCTCAGGAAAATATCACCCATAAAGACCCTGGAATGAATAATGGGTGGAATGAGGTTTTATATTTGCCCATGAGGCTTTGCAAACGTATAGGTTTGACAAATGGTACGTGTTTTTAGTTTGAAAAAAGACGACTTAATTGTATGAATAGAATCCCAATAATTTTTTAATTGTTTTCAAGGAAAAATATTCATAGGCTAATTATTTCCCAATTAATATGTAGTCCTCTGTGTGTCACAACCACCCCTTCAAATTGCCCTAACTCTGGAAGAATTTTCTGTTTTCCTTCGTTACGGATAGAAATACAACAAGTGGCCTAATGGGGCACCGTCCGGATCGACTTTAAATTTGGTAAATACCCTGTCTCGGGGATATATGGTAAACTGAGGTCCCCTTTTTGTAATTTTTTGTTTACCTAATAACTAAATTTGAGCCCAAATTTTTAGTTCCTGCTCCTGCAAATTTTCTCGAAATCAGCTGCGTTCCTAATGGCCTACCTGAAAATGAACATATGAAACGGTCCCCCGCTTCCCCAAGTTCGGAATTCGGGGCCGTACATCGCTACCTCAAAATTTCCCCCTTCCGTTCCCCCCTCCGCGCTTATACTCCATCTGGTCCTCTCCCTTCCTCGTCATACTAAATTCCAAAGGAAGACTTAAAGTTAAAGGTAATTTCAGAGACGACTACTAGGGAATACACATTGAAAAAACTAAATTTAATCTACTAATATTCTAATTTGGAATTGATAGAGTTACATTCTTTGCTCTCTAAACATTACACGCCGGTGCAATTTTCCAAGTAAATGCAAACGATTTTAAGTAGGCCTATTGTGTTGGCAGAATTGCCAGTAAAATACTCCTGCAAGTTCCATAATACTTAACAGTATTTTTTAAACGTTGCAGTGTGCGCATACCCGGCGCATACTTTTCTTGTTTAACATGATTTTGTTTCATGCTTCCCAATTCTTTCTCAGATTTACAGAGAATCCTCTCATTATAAAGCTAACTATCGAGTAAATAGGAATGGGGTCTTACTACACGACGTTTAATTATTCCAGCTCTATGGTCCTACGTATGAAATGCGTGAGGATACAATCCTAGGCGCAGCATTAGAAGCGTTCATATCGCGTAACCTATGTTTCGTGTGACGCCTCTGAATTTCGAATAGACAGTTTTTCTCACACAATTTTGAACACTAAAAACGTGCTATTTGTTAAATTATTGAGAAAATTAGTTCGGTGACCCCATCTTTGTTCTTTCTTAATCGAAAGCTTCTATGGTGCGCAACTTTATTAAATTCATCAAAAAATTTTCGAGCAGAATTTTTTTGTTATATTTAAAAAAGTCTGTCGTAAAAATTATTTACATAGGCTTGTTTACTAATTTTTGATCAAAAATGGCCAAAAATAGGTATTTTGGATCATTATTATATGAAAAACGAGGTCGGTGACCCCATTTTTATTTTGGATTGTTGCTTACCATCGATGGAAGTTTTTTCATACCGAGTTTCAATGAAAAATTTCGGAAAGATCTAATCGTGTCCTACCCCCTTAAGCTGTGGTGAGAGTTTGGGTTATCTCTGTAGACCTGCCTGACTCTGTCATAAAATATTGCACCAAAGGCTGGGTAACTTGAGGCTTGGCCCATTTTGTCCCACTCTCTTGCAAAGAAACTCAAATCACCGAACAAAAAACTCACACAAACACAACGTGTTTTCAACTCCAAACCTGTATTGTTTTCAGAGTAATAAGTTCTGCAGTAATCATAGTAGAGGGAAAACCTCGCTTAGTTTGGTATGTATCTCAATCTTTGAACTGTAACTTGTCCAATTTTGTAGCATCCTGCATACCATTACCAGAAGTGAAAGAAAAACAGGAAGAGACATGCAAATCTGAAAGAAAGTTGGCATAGTTATCAATTGTTGCCTTTTTCAAAAATTTAGATGGAACTTGTATTTACTAAGAAGTTGAGGTTTTTGACACTTATGTAATCTTTAACTTATTAAAAGGCACAGAGGGATACCTGGACACATTCATACTCACTTTTTAGAAGATTTGTTGGCCTAAGAGCCGAACGGCAGCGTTGCCAACTAAGATTTTAGCGAGCGGAATGCTTCAGTTTAGATCTTCTTTGTTAAAGCTCTTGTTTTGCCGCCATGAAATGTTTGGTCTGCTGGCCTCATGTTTTAACGACTTTGCCATCTCAAATTGTTCATAGAAATAGTCAAGGATCTTCAAAGTTGTAGATCTTTCTCTGCTCTGCCAGAGGCAAATCTTTTGAGAAGTCAGCAGATGGCGTTCTGAGCCAGTTTGTCTGCCTTTTCAAATGCACAAACCATGTGGGAATATTTCTGGTAATGCTTCCCACTGTAACCCAAATTTATATTGTTCTTCTCAATACCATACCTGACAAAGAGGAATTGGCTTCTGTCCACAAATGTTGTCAAAATTCAGTGAAGGTCAGTTTCCAAGGTCTTTTATTCTTTTTCTTTTTTGCCTGGATAAGTGCCTGCTTTATCTGGATTTGATAAGGGAAGGATTATTTTGTTTTTTTTGATCCCAGATTAAGTGATCTTATTCAGTTTTAATGAAGTTCTTATAATTTTGGAGACCACTTTTTCTTTTTGCTCCTCCTAGCAGTGCATATAGCCCGATCCATGCTTATTTGATTTTGATCAATCTCTTGGTTTTGCTTAGTTTCATAGCTGGACATGATTAGGAAAATGACCTCATAGCAAAAGTGTTGCATATTGATTGGATTCATTCCTATGGAATGAAATGAGAGTATTCAAACCCTATGTCCTCACTTGATATATAGTTACCATAACTTAATTCATCATAGTAGTAATAAGATAGCGTGTTTTTGCAGGTTGTTGGGAGGTTGAAATGACAAAAAAAAACATGCCTTTACCATAACCTTTTGACTTTGTTTCATGTTTTATTTTAGGGCCGAGGAATATTGACACGAGGATCGTGTCAATAGCCATTTCAGGTGATGGATACGGACCCGATGATCGTGGCAATAGCCATTTCACAGGGAGATATTTACACGCTGATCGTGACCGACTCCTATGATTGCCGCCATGCTTACATTTGATTTGACGTATGAATAGACACACTTGTCCGCATATTTCGGAGCAAATGGCTTATAGCTTTTGTTGGTGCATCCAACTGTGGCGGCTGCCACCATTGAAACTGTTTGGCTCTCACCAACTAGCTAAAAACAGTGGCTTCTAACTCTTTGTATTTGTTAAATTCATCCCCGACCTGAGGGCTAGCTGCCATCATTGTTGTTAGCTTGAATCCCCCTCCTTCAAGGAGCACAGTGTAGGGGATGGCACCGTGTGTAGGTTCCAGGACCATATGTCTTTACGGAGCATAGTAATCTGGAGAAATATTCCAATCAAATTTAGTACACATGCTCCATGACCATATGGCAAGTATGGTCCTGTAGCAGTATTTGATTAGAATATTTCTCCACTGCTCCAGGAGCATATTTACCATATGTCAGGCCTGACCATTGTTGTTTTGAAATAGTTGCAGGAGCATATTCAAATATGTCCTTTTTTATTTTGCTCCAGGACCTATGAGCAATGTGGTCCTGGGACCATATTTGACATATTTTTTCAGATTATTTATGCTCCAGTATCATAATGGTTTATTACAAAAAATAAAAAAAATCTCATAGAAGCACACCTCACAGTACACCTATCGGCTCCAAAGCCATTCACTTTCTAATGACACGATGATCGTGTCAATAGCCATTTCGTGCGACGTTATTGACAAGATCATCTTGTCAATAGACACTTGAAGTGATGCACCTTCCCCATTATAATGAATTCATACACTCCAAACTAAATGTTCAAAGTGAAGTAATGAAAAACTTACTTCAAAAAAACACATGGGTGAACTGAGAGCCATTGTCTGTTTTTGGCACATGACTAAGAAAAGAAAAAAAGTTCTAGAGTGTCTCTGCAACTGCCTCTCCTCTTGCACCACCTCTGTTTGTCCATTAATTTACACCACTTATGAGGTTTAGAACTTTTCCCGGAAAACCAAATGAAGTTAACATAGGACATGAAAGATGAGTATTAAGAAGGTCCAGTGTCCTAAATAAAGCAATTCCAAATAAGACTGAATGTGTTGTGCTAGGTAGAATCCAGAGCCAGAGGTTCGAAAATAAGAGTTTGAACCTATTACCCCCGAGAGGATTAAGAGGTAACTGCCAAATTTGTCTTGCAATAGCTAGGGTTTGCGATTCTTGCGAGAAGAAATGAACCGTTAGGCAGTCACTCTTTTCGTCTCCCCCTTACACTGTGAGTGTAAGCCTTGTTGCCCAGGCTCTCTGCTCTTTCTGAATGCCCGATCCAATGTTGGTGATTCTCCATGTAATATCTCACTCTGCTTCCCAAAAAATGATTTACTTGCAGTTGTTACATGGTTGGAAAGAGCGGGTAGCCTGCAGAAAAAATTACACCTGTATTCTTCAAGGTGGCTTTTGAATTTGTTCTGCCTTGTGGCTCTTCTGACCATGGAATAATAGAGAGTAGGACAAACAACGCGAAAACCACCAATTATCTAATTCGATTACCATTCATCTCGACAAAAGCTCGGCACTCGTGTGTATTCATGTGATTATTCACCAAAAGCCGTCTGTGATCTAACTCTTTGCCACGGTCGACGCAGTGACTACGGGGAAAAGCTGTCCCAAACGTTGTTTGTAATTTGACCCCGGATGTTGGGACCCCCTGACGTAGGGGTTTTTGGAAGTGCATAGTACATTCAATTTCATTCTTTTTTGGCAGGTGTGGTCACCAAATAGAGGAGAATTTGTTCAGAAAATATCGAAAACCCTATCAAAATCCGTCATTCCTTGTGGAGCTACGACCTGTAGAAAACAGCTGCCTTTTGGTGATTTTGGTGACCCGTTAGTAATACTTGTTACATTAAAATCTGTGAAAATAATATGAAAAATGTTCCGCCACTTCGACTCTTGATTACACGGTGTTTTGTTATGAAAGTTCAATGACCTTGAACAAAAGTATAACTTCTGAACTGGTGCCCAAGCGCGCCCACACGTGGAATTCAACCTCGAAACCCACCAAATTGTAAATATTTTAACTTCCGATTATGTTGAATTCTTTACCGTTGTGGTGTTGATAGCCAATAACCCATGTCGAACTGATTTCAATGTTGTTTCACCTGACGTATGAGTGTGATAAGTGCATTACTTTAACCTTAATTAAATGTATAAACTTTACATTAATTAACCCTCGTCTTCCGAAGGGGGGGGGGTTGTTACGCCTCTCTTCTATTCTTTTCGACCTACTAAAACCCCCATTTTCGGTGTCAAATGATGTTATAATGTAATGCCAATTGACATTTATGTTCCATTCATGCAACCCCCCCATGAATAAAAACACTACCTGGGTATAGGAAAGGTAAGGTTGATCCCAAAGTGGTGGATAGGGTGGGGCACCCCACCATTTCAGGAAGGGGAAATACCAACATGCCTAGTACGTCACAGGAATATCACGACATTTGATTTTAGTTGCAATAGATAGCAGGTGTTCCTCTTTCCTTTAATTACAAAATGAAATATTTTTTTTAAGAGTTTTAAAAACATTATTTCATAATGACGTCATAACGTCTCTAAATGATGGAAAATGTTTAGGTGTTACAATATTATTTATTTGCCACTAAATTTGTATTTCATAGTTTATTACCTTTATGACGTCATATGACCGTCATCAAAATCGATTCATCTCTAACTTGGAATTCAGCATTTTAGGTGAGTATATTAAGTCCAGTTGACTCTTTTATTTACTACAAAAATATATAGATTTCGAAATCTTAATCTTCTACTTTGAACCTGTTAACCCTAAGGTCGAAACCTCTAAACCCTAGGCGAAACCTAGAAAACTAATACCCAAGCCCGTAATCAGCGGGGGAGGGGGGCAGACGCCCCAATCTTAAAGCCCCCCCACCAAAAAAAAAAATGAAAAGGGCTTAAAAGGCAACCAAATAGGTTTATGTGTTTTTTTTAAGTACCACTCTTGCCAAATTCGGCCCCCCCCCCCCCCGGGGTTGTAAAAAGTCATCCCCCTAATAAATCCTGGTTACGGCCTGACTCTTTACTTCATGATAACGGATCATGTATTGTGTACATTTGACTTCATTTCAAATTTACCTTTTGCTAACCTCCCCCCCCATTTTACAATGTTCCCCACATTTCCCAGCGGTTGCACAAAAAAAGTATGATATCCGCACCCTTCAAAAACTATAGAAAACATCTTCAAACCTTCTCCCCAAAACAGTTATGATCACAGTTTCTAAACGATTTTTGTATTGTACTACAGTTTCATATTTTTCATACCTATGTTGGTGGTCGTATAGATTTTCTCCTTGTGTTCTTGTGGCGCGGGATGTGAAATTCCAAAATTGATTTAAAAATCTTCCCAGTATGCCCCGCGGCACTTTTTTTTCCGAAGAGCGCTTTCCTCTGTGAGAGGGCATTATCGCCTTACCTTAAGCCGGTGTTAAGGTAAATTGGATCGTGTGATAGGATTTAAAAACAAGAGGCGGCAACGTGATAGGGTCTTTGAAACTGGTGTTGTTTGTCCTCCTCTCTATTAGGGCCATGGTCTAATTGCTACTGCTAATGTATAAGAATGCTTGCTAACACAGTTTCACTGTGTATAGCTCTCTCATCAACTTGCAGCCTTGATTTCAGGTTTATGCGGGTTTGCAAGAAGATGCAACATGGTGCCAATGGGAGCAAGACTAAATGCGGCTGGTAGCACATATGTGATTTTGTTGCTCTATTGATTTTGAATAAACGGTTTTTACCAGCATGCATATACGCTCGTCGCAGAGAGCACGGTGATTTTTACCACTTGTATGAGTTAAGGTCCAGCAAAGACAACAGGGATGAGCGAATGAGCATCGGCCAATTTGATGGCTGCTGGGACGCATCAAGCACCGACTCCAACATTAAAAGACCCACGCGATACCAATTTCTCCAGCTGAACGACTTAGCTATTACAATTGGTACGATTGGGAGACAGTTTGGGGCCCTATCATGTATATTGGAATATAATTAAAATATTATACCGTTATACCATAAAAAGAAGCCCTCAAGAAAAACAGGAAAGAGTTCCATATGCATCCCTTTAAAATTCTGCCAGGAAACACAAAAGAGTATAAAACTAAAAACATATAGTATTAAACATGTTTTATGGACAGAGATGTTCAGATTGTCTCAAACACTGGGTATAATGACATTTCACACCTTGATTTTAGAGTGGCATAAAGTAAAAACATAATTTCTATTCTAAAACCAATCAAGTGCAAATTTAGAGAAACTTTGTATCCTCAACAAATCTTGTGTGAAGTCTCTCTTAAACTTACCAGTCCATGGACAGTGAGTTCTCTGCATATAACCTTCCAGGCGTTTTCATAAACAAACACACGAGCTGTACGTGTGGGTGATATTCGGCTCAAGTAGTATTTCTGACTGCTTTAAAAAAAATGTCTTCAGTCCCAATTTCGCTGTTGCTTTTTGAACATTGGTAACATTCTCCAAATCTGAGATTTGTTTTCATGGTCATAGTTGATGCAGTAAAGTTAATGGCATCTACACCAATATCTCTGATGCAACAACACCGAGACTCCGGGACGAGACTCCGGGACCGAAGACTCCATGTTGAATTTTGAGCAAACGATTAGCTCTGGACGATAGTGTTGACTTCCAAAATGATGGCCAGTCAAGGCCTCGTTCATATAGAAAACTCATGCAAAGAATTAAAAGAGATTACAACAATACAGACCCAAACCACAAAACGATTTAGGCGCTTTGATTAGCTGCTAAAAGAGTTGCGTTGCTCTATTGGTCAATGCAAATTGACCAATACAGTATTACGTCAAAGTTGACTTGAGTTCCAACTGCTTGCGATCTGTCGCAGGCACTAGGCAATTCCTGATCAATGTATTGGCAGTCGCTTACGATTAAGCGACTAGTCAACGAAGAAAGTGGATGTCATAAAAAGCAATACGCTCCTTGTGATTGCTTGTGTATCATGGGCATTAGCTTGTGATTGCTTAGTTGTTCATGGGCATTAGTTGGATTGCTTAGTGTATCAGTGGGCATTAGCTTGTGTTGATTGCTTAGTGTCTCATGGGAATTAGCTTGTGATTGCTTAGTGTATCTATGGGCATTAGCTTGTGATTGCTTAGTGGATCAGGGCATTAGATTGTTGATTGCTTAGTGTATCATGGGCCTTAGCTTGTGTTGCTTGTGTATCATGGGCATTAGCTTGTGATTGGCTAGTGTATCATGGGCAGTAGCTTGTGATTGATCTTAGGTTTCCATGGGCATTAGACTTGTGATTGCTTAGGGTAATCATGGGCATTAGTTGTGATTGCTTAGTGTATCATGGGCATTAGTTGTATTGCTTAGTGTATCATGGGCAAGCTTGTGTGATTGCTTAGTGTATATGGGGCATTGCTTGTGATTGATTAGTGTATCATGGGAATTAGCTTGTGAGCTTAGTGTATCATGGCCGTAGCTTGTGATTGTTAGTGTATCATGGGCATTAGCTGGTGATTGGTAGGATCATGGGCATTAGCTGTGAGTGCTTAGTGGATCATGGGCATTAGCTTGTGATGCTTGTGTATCTAGGGCATTAGCTTGTGATTGCTTAGTGTGTTTTCATGGGCATTGCTTGTGTTGCTGGTTGTATCATGGGCATAGTGACCTACCATCTGCTGATTCTTCATGCCCATTTTATGGTCTTCAACTCTTCACAAAGTTTCCACGCCTGTTTCAGGCCACAAAGCCAAGGTACTCCCCTTAATTTGCCAGCTCATTCTATTGGCCTTAAAATAGCTGGGTCTATTGAGCAACCCATATAAGGATTGTTTTGTTATTCAATTTGAATTTTGGCTTGTGGTTTGGATCGTATCCAGGATGGACACCTGATGATGGTTGCGAATCCTGGCTACGCACATTGCTGATGGTTCTTACGCTGGTTAACTTTGAATCTTAACCTCTAGTTCCAGCTCTTTTTCTGGCTATTCAATGGGTTTAAACTTCCATGCAAGAATCATAAAAATGCACCTTAAAGTAAATGTATAAGTTTGAACATTTGTTTTAAACTGTATGGAAAAGTGAGGTCACTTGATTGTTTTCCACTCAAGTGCAAGATCTGGTACATGGCAAATAAGCCTGATGAAACATGGGGGGATTGAAACTTGGGGTGGTAATTTTTTTTTATGAGGAACAAAGTACCCAATTCCCAACATCTGATACAAAGTTCACACACTCTTCTCGGCCTACTCCCAATCAGGTAGGTCTGGAGCATGACCTCAAAGTTGTCCACAGTTGTTTTGCAGTCATTTCCAGCCAAAACCATGACTTTTTAATGTGTAGATCATTTCAGTTGCTCTTAGACAACACAATCAAGTAAAATGCAACTGCGTCAGCCAGGCGCCCAAAGAAGTAAGTCTTTCAAGGTCTTCTAGATCTACACAGTGCCCGACACCTCTGCCCTGTGCACAAGCAAGTCATTTTCTACATATGCAGGGCCCTGCCCAGCGCCAGCTCATGCCCGGTGTGCTCTGAAAAAAATGGTGTCACGCCGCGTGTCTCTTCCCCCCCCCCCATCTGACCCTGGACTGTGGTAATGTTATACCAGAAATGAGGGCCCATTCGTAAATGTAAAAAAAAAATAACTCGGCTGCAATGTCAAAATATTAGATAATGATGCATGGTTCTGTTGTTTGTACTGTATTAGGCTAGCCTTGCAATGAAGGCTAAGAACATGAAAAAGTAGGTCCCACAATTTCACTGAAAACAGTGAAATTGTGGGACAATAAACCCATCCCTTTGGAGGCTGCTGGCCACAACCATGTCACTTTTTGAAAAAAGAGATTAGATAAAGCACAATACAACTGTATAGACTCAGTAAAATTTGTTTGAAACCAAGCGTCCAAGAAAACGCAACTTTTTTTTCCGCCTTGCAAGACTATCCACTGTCGGGAAAAAGCAGCTTGAAGCCCCAAAATGGACAAACTTTTTCTAGTTGTTGCACAATATATTTCGTGAGGTGGATGACACCCATTTTATCTCATGGCACCCTAGCGTTTGTGATCAAGACAAACACAATCGTCCTTTGCCTTTATAAGATAGATAGCACTCTACTGAAATTACATAACTGAATTCCTTCACCTTGTTCACATTGTTAGAGCATTTCTCTTCCTTGCCCCAAGTGGGGACATCAGTGTAATCAATTCCTGTTATTTCCTCATAGGTGCTTTCATTTCAGCCTACGTAAAGTGTGCATCATCATGTCCCCACTCAACGTTTTCTAAAGGTCCTCCCCTCCTCTTCCCCTCCCTCATTAATTAAATAGTCGTCTGCAATTCAATTCAATTAAATCACGCCTTAGTCTAAACAACATGTATCATTCTTTTATATTGTCTAAAATCCTGCTGTTTTATTGCATTTGTGATGAATTTTAGATTTGTAAAAAAAAAAACTGGTGGAAAGTTATGGAAAATGTTGTTGTCACCAATCCAAGTGTTTTCCACTGAAGTGCAATATATCTGGCAAATAAGCATAGGTTGCAACTTAGTGGGATGGAATCTTGTGGAAAGTTCTTTTGAGAAGCATATAGCCCAATTCCCAACATCTGATACAAAGTTCACACTTCTTCTCTGCCTTAAACATTTGCAACAAAATATTGCAGATGACCCAAATAGCCCTGATCTGATTTTGTTTGGCAATCTCAATCAGACAGGTCTTGGAGCAGGGAACTTAAAGACTGCCTCAGAGATTTCGAAATATTATTTTTGTGTTAATAATGAACAAATAGTCAAACTAGAACTAAAGATATAAACCTTAAAAATGCACAATCCGAAATTGGAGATGAATCGGAATTTCGTTTTGATGCAGTAAACACCTTATGTGTAGTATTATGTTCCATAGGATAATGTGATTATACAAAAATTCCGGATCCGGAAATTTTTTATAACAAAAAGTTGTGATTTCTATATGAAAGAATTCGATTTAAGCGTAGCAATTTCAAAAAGTGATTAGTATATGGACAAGCATTAAGTACATGCAAAAAACATGATTTTTGGAAATTGAGGGCGCCCTCCTCAGGAAATCTCTGAGTCGGCCTTTAAGAATGTTCACATTATATTGTGGTGCAGTCATTTCCAAACTAGTACTGACTGGGATAGGCTGACTTGTAATGTGTAGATAGTTTTGAAGTTGATCATTTGAACTTTTCTCGTTTTGTGGGCCTCTTCTTTTCTCGCATCTTGGCAATTATAAACCTGACTGGACTTCTTTTATGCACAGGCACCGTAGCCAGCAATATGCGGGGGGGGGGGGGGGGTGGGGGGGGGTAAAAAATATGGGGGGGGGGGGGGTGCGGATTGCCAGAAGCGGACCTTTTGCGTACCAAAAAAAAATTTTCGGCTCGCTGCGCTCGCCGGTTGACCCAAAATTTTCACCGTCGTCTCAAAAATCTGAAGGGGGGGGGGTGAGGGAAGAAAAAATTTCGTCTGCGTTGAGAAAACAAACAGTATAGTAAAAACAACGACAATAGTGAATGCGATGGTAACAGCTGCTTAGTTCATTTATATAACATGCACCACAACTTTAAGACAAAAACTTTTAATTGAAAAATTGACAAACACGGACAGTAAACATGGCAAAGCAGACCTTCCAAAATAATAAAGCGGCCTTTGTCTTTTTGGGGGGGTGCGTCGCACCCCCCTGGCTGACGGCCCTGTTTATGATGATCATATTGTCTTCTTTTGCTTTGTGAGTACTTTGTTGGAAGCAACTTGCTCTCATGGAAATGAGTGATATAACTATATCGGGACCAAAATCTCATGGTACATGTCTGAATGAGTTTGTCAGCTTATATGTGAATGATCATATCATTTGTCCTTAATTCTAACACAGATACATGATACCACCTTCATTCTACTTCATCCCCTTCACCACACTGTGTGCATCCACTGAACATTATTATTGTGATCACCCTCTGGAAGGGAACAGATGAGTGAGGCAAGAGCACAGACAGACATGGACATGGAACATGGATTAGATGTCAATCTTTAAGATTGATCCCTACCTCTCTCTTTGCTCTCACAAACCCTTTTAGCATTATTCTCACCCAGCCTCCCATGCAGACCTGCTTTCAGAATATTCAGTTTCTACAAACCCTGCATTTCTGCATTTCGAAGCAGTCTGCCAGGGGAATTTGCATAACCTGACCCATCTGACACACTTTCTGACACATTTTTCGGACACACTTATGAATTCGGAAACCTTAACAGAATAAACCTGGCTTTATTCATGAAGGGTTTCCGAATTCATAAGTTTGTCAGATAAAAGTGAGTCAAATGGGTCAGGGTCGGAAACTCCCGGCTGCCATTCAGCGTTTTGTTTCACTCCCTATATCCAGATTCCCTAGAGGTGGTCTGGGGGTGGGTCAGCTGGCAGGGATAATCACTCAGGGATGTTGTCTGAAGTCTCCCATGCCTTTTTTGTTAACAGTTCAGCCATTGTCTGTAGTGCAAGTTTTCAGCTGGTAAGTCCTCTTCGATTGGAATTGATGTGGCCTGAGTTATTTTGGTTTGATTATTCTTCAGAATGTTTGAATGTTTATCAGCATCCCCAAAATATCTGTTCTTTCTTTCCTTTGAATGACCTTAATGAATTCTCCATTTCTCGCTCATTTCTTCAGAGAAGAGACAACTTTATCCTCTGTGGCAGCATTTCCTCTCTAAACTGGCTTATGGTGTCTGGGTTCCTTTATTTTCTATGGCCTCTCTAAGTCAAAAGAGCAGTCTTCATCTTACTAGTACTAGGGCCATCTTTGAGTAGTCTAAACTCAACAAACAGGGTTGTTTGAGGAGGTTGGTGTTGAGTGAGCAGAACGCCTGGGGTACAATCAGCCCATAGGTCCAGAGGGGATTGAGGCCGGAACAGGTATTCAAAGTCAAGCACACCTAAGCCTTATGGGTTGGGAATAACTGGCTCTTCATCTCTAGTTGAAACGTTGGAGATGTCACCCAAGCAAGTTGGCGCCTTCCATGCTCATTTCCTCTGTCCTAATCTTCTCTTTCTTGACCAGTGTGGATAGCCATTAGTCCTCTTTGGGGTGTGTGTCTTGGCAAGAAAGAGGGCCATGGTTGCAGAGGGCCGCAGTAAGTAGTTCGAGGTCCATGCATACGGTGGCATTTTATGTTTCTCTGAAGGGATATGTGCAACTGCATCTGTTGCCACAGACAAAACGAGGCTAAAATCTGAACCCTCCCTGCACAGGTTGCCCCTGGCCAGAAGAGGAAAAATGAGGATTTTTTGGACAAAATCACCTAATTTTAGGCCAAAATAATTACTACACCACAACAAAAATTATATTTTGAAAATCGAGTCCGTCTTTAATATACTGACTTCAAGATGATCTATCCTGTAAATTGTTCCGGGCACTTCCGATACATACACTTGCCACCCGCCCACACACACACACATACACACGCATGAATACACGGATGTGCGATCCCCCTAACCCACAAAATCAAACAAACTACACATGCATGCAAGTCCAAAAAAATTTCCATAAAGTGTAAAATTCCATTACATGTATGGTTAATGCATGCACAAAATTCTAACTGTAAACATTTTTCTATACTAGAAATTAAAAACAATGGAGAATATTTTAGGTATTTTAATGGGTTATTTTTTCATGAACCAAAATATCAACATGGAGGCCAGTGGAATTTATTAAACGTTTTCAAGCGTTAAAAAAAATGCCAATGCAGTTATTACTCGGCATTGTAGATTCCGTGATTGGCAGTCCACACCAGAATTTTCAAATTTGTTGCGGGTTGTCTTGATTAAGTGTGGAACATCACAAAGAAGTAGAGGTGCTCATCCGCAAAGGAATCTGCTTGGTGTAATAAGTTATCCTCCCAGGTTGTTTTTTGACAGGGGATGATGGGAGAGGAAAGAAATTCTTCTGTTCCACGATGCCCCACTGACACACTAAAAGCCCTCAGAGTAATCCAATCAGGGACAATAGCTTTTACTGTTGGCCAGATGCAGTGGTATAGTTGATGACTGATACCATTCTTGGTGGGGAAAATACGCTACTGGGACTCTAATAGGAGAAGAAACATCCTCTGGCCATTAGCACCAGCACTTGGGATGCAATTTCAGGTTCTTCGAGTGCTGTTTCTCCTGGGTGACTTGAGATGGATTTAAATTTTCCAATTCATGTTATAGAGGACCCCAAGTTTGTGGATCCAATCAATTTGACTGTAGTCTTGAATATGCCAAGCAGATTTTAACTTCATTTCATCGAAGACTAGAGTTACTGACGTTGAAATTGGGATTTTCCCATCCCAGTCTTTAGAAATAAACACAAGAACCATCTGGGTTGAATCAATTGGGGTGTTTGTAAATTTCATTGTAACTCTGTAAAGTTGACTGGTTGAGGGCTTTGAAGGAACGGTGAGTGAGTTGCAGAATATAAGGTTGTCATTGATGACGATTTGCTTGTAAATCGCTATTTGCGAAGCGTATCAGTGCTGGGTGCCATCTAATCAGTCCCTTTTCGTAACTTTCAGGACTTTCTGCTGTTCTTCATACGCAGCTTAAAGGCAGCATTGTCACCAAGTGTTCTATTATTTCGGTCTTCTGTCATCTTTTAAATGCTCTCTCAAATAGCTGACCTCATCTTTCAGAGCGATGATTCTCTCTCATACAATTGTTGAATTTGTTCTTGCAATGCCTTGTTTGTGCGTAAGCAATTTTGACTCTCAGTCCTCTTTCGTGGGTGGCATTTTGGCCCAGAAAAGAATGGGCCATGCGCAGTAGTATCGCCAGTACATGAAATTAAAGTGAGAGTGGAATTTATGTTTTCTGAATAGAGTGGATGAAAACTGCATCCTGGGTGACCCACATACAAAACTGGGCTTAAAAACTCCCCCTCCCTCCCAGATTCTGAAGACTCAAAAATGGAGGGAACATTGTGATCCATTCCATCACACAGGGGGAAGGAAATAGATAGTTCTTTGAATAGAATGGTACATATGTGTCCAGAATGGACAGAGCACTAGTTAATCAGTACTAATGAGGCAAATCCCTCAACATACTCTTCTGTTATCTAGGCTTGCTCAATTTCCATTTGTGCCACCAGCTTTTCTTTGAGCCGTGGGCAGTGGGGTTATCGCTTGGGGTAGCCTGCCTGAGACTCTTGTCAGGGAAATATGCACCAAGGTGTGGGTAACCTGAGGTTGACCATTCTGACCCACTTAATTGCGGAAGAAAAAAGAAAACTGCAAGTTGATAATAGTAAAGGGGGAACCCCCTTAAGGTTTGGTTAAGTATCGTGTGGCATGGACATTGCCAAAATGTTTGTTTAGTATCTGCAGAAGAATTACTGTTCTCGGTTTTACAAACTGACAAACTAATTTGGTAGATGAGCCTTGAGAGAAAAGTGAAAGAAAAACACGGCGAGGTTCTGTAACAGACCCATCTGACACCCTTTTTTTCTGAACACTTATGAATTCGGACACACTTACACAGAATAAGCATGTTAGGTTTCCAAATTCATAAGTGTGTCAGAAAAAAAAACGTTGTCAGATAGATCAGGTACGGAAACTCCCAGAAAAACAGGTAGAAACATGCAAATCTGAAAGAAAGTTGCATAGTTATACATTTTTTTTCTTCAAAATTTAGATGGAACTTTAATTTACTACGGAAGGTATAGTTTTGACAATTAAGTATCTTATGTAAAGCTAATGAAAAAGGCACAGAGGCAGATGGAACAACATAGTCATCTCTCTTTCTAGACATTGTTGGCCTAAAAGAAGCCAGAACGGCAGTGTTGCCAACTTAGCAGTTTAGCTGGCGGATGCTTCGGTTTAGATCTTCTCTTTTTTGAAGCTATTGTTTGCTGGCCATGGAATGTTTGCTTGCTGCGCCTCAGGTTTATGGCTGCCATTCTGGCAAGCTTCAATTGTTCATTGATTAGTCGACGATCTTGAAAAGTGTAGGCCTTTCTCCTTTAATCTTTTGAGAACTCAGCCGGGTGCGAAGGAGACATCTTTGTATTGGGAGAGAACAGAAGTGGGGTTGGTGTAAAGACCAGTCGGGAGCTCTAAGAGTAATAGAAAACAAGTTAAGAAAGCAAGGCTGAGGGGAGCAAATGGTCGTACTTTTTCTTCTGATTCTGAAGCATCAAATAGGAGGAGGAAAGATGTTTCATTTGAAATGCCAAGCACCTAATCATTATTCATGTTGCTAATCCTCACATACTGTTCTGTTAATCTAGACTTGCCCCATTTCCATTATGACCAATCACTCTTTAAGACGTGGGCAGTGTGGGTTACCTCCCCTTGGCTGCCTGAGCTCTGTCAGGGAAATATTGCACCAAAGCATGGTTAAATTGAGGCTGCCCACATATGTCCCACATACTTGCACAGAAAATTTAATCACCTAACAAAAAATCCGCAGGGACATTTTTTAACTCAAACCTGTATTGTTTGCAGAGTAATAGGTCTGACAGTTGAATCATAGTTAGAGGGAAGTTTGAGTTTCCGTACACCTGACACATCTGACAGTGTTTCTGACACACTCATGATCAGAAATCCTTTACGGAATATAATGCTTTATTCCGTGAAGGGTTTCCGAATTATAAGTGTGTCCGAAAAAGTGTGTCAGATGGGTCGGGTTACGGAAAACTCCCGGGAAGTTTTGGTATCGTAATCATTGCCAAAATGTAAAATTTGTTAGCATCTGCAGAATTACCATTCTTCTGGTTCACAAACTAACACACTAATTTGTTGGAGGATGAAACCCTTTGTCCCCTGGAGAGGAAAATGAAAGAAAAAGAGGAAGTTGATAAGACACTTGTAATTCGGACAAAAGTTGCATAGTTAAAAAATTGTGCTTGGTTGTTCTAAATTTAGATGGAATTGAGTTATTAACTAAAAGCTTACCTTGAAGACCTACATGTAGCTGTGACATTGGTTTTTAAAAACTGGGCAATCATGAGTATTTTGTAAATTAAAGGTAAATTATTCTAACCCCATTTCATGCTCCACTCAATTATGGGAGGGTTTTCTGTAACCGGACCCTCTGACACACTTTTTTTTCGTTTTTCTGACACACTTTTGATCAGAAAAAAGTGTGAGATTGCATGGGTCATGTTTAGGGAAACTCCCCTCAATTATTGGGTTTGTCTTAAAGATATCTGCTTTAAAAGTTAATTGAGATTTTTGGGCAATCGCGTTGTTCTTTTAGATTCATATTGGAGGATATAAGTGAGTGCCCCCTCTGATTTTGTTTTCACAATTCCACAGAATGCTCTTCCTTACCTTTCTCTTGCATCACCTTTTGACCATATCACAGTCCAATTCTTTACCCTAGTCCCCTACTACTATCTTGTGCTTCTGGTCACTATCAGCATCACTAGGCATTTCTCAGGGGTAGTACCGATCTGGCTGCTACAATTTGGGCATTGGGGATTTCCAAACACTTAATTTGGGGAACTGCTACTTGCATTTACATGGCAGTCTTCTGTCTCAGTGACATTACAAAATCACCTCTTAACCTTCGTTCAAAAATCTTAGTAATATCAAAAAATAAAAAAAGTAAAAATTATTGATGTCAAATTCCATCGAGGTTAGTGGAAACATGCAATTTCCAATAACGGTCATTAGATTTAATATTCGTGACCAGACATTGCCTAGCCTTAGTCAAGTCTGTGTGTGACCTTAGGTCATATGTACGAATCGCCCTACCTACCATTAAGTCTTTAAATAAGACTAGCACTTGGATTATGCCGGAAGTTGAATGTCGTTCTGTTGCTGTTAGGTTGGCATGTCCCTACCTACCCTGCCATTTCTCGTCTCTGTGGAGTGCAAAAAATACACATATAAATATCGTCACAACCAATCACTTATACACCAATATTTTTAAACTCAGAGTTAACACACATGACACAGTAGTATTGGCCACTGTG
Source organism: Ophioderma brevispina (assembly GCA_023653785.1). NCBI lineage: Eukaryota > Metazoa > Echinodermata > Ophiuroidea > Amphilepidida > Ophiodermatidae > Ophioderma > Ophioderma brevispina. The sequence continues at coordinate 20,605 of JAMKCH010011526.1, forward strand.
GTTCTGCGAGGCTACTGCAGTCCTCATGAAGGATATCCAGTTTTATTGCGTTCTTGCTTCTTGAATTTACCTTCCCACCTCCTGCAAGCCAGGATACACTCTCGCCATCCTGGTTTTCCCCGGATGATTCCAAGCTTCATTTCATCTCTAAGTGTTTGTGTTCCTTTCCCACTTTGCTCTTTCCTGTTTCAACTGCTGTTTTAAGTCTCCCAACTTTTTTCTTGTGTGCCTTTTGTACTTCATTAGTCTTACTCTTGCTCTGACTTTCGTTTGGTCAGCCTCAGAAGTAGCTGTACTTGGTCTACTCATCCGTCCCCATTGTCATGACCCATCCCTTGCGCCCAACCAATTTTGCACCTGACAGCTGATGGTTGAAGGGTGTGTTGATTGGTGTTGTAAAGAGTCAGGAGACTCAAATTATAATAAAATATGTAAATGCAACAATAAAGTGTGAATATTCATAAATAGATACCGTTCATGTTAAGGGGGGGGGGGGGGGGGGAGGGAAACATAATTTTATGAAATATGCATGATAGAACCTCGCCTTGGCACATTTTCCGATCCATGACTTCAACATTGTTGCAATGATTCATCACGATGATCCCACAGAACCAGGGGTTTGATGTCAATCCCACAATGCACCAGTTTTTAGAAATTTCACCTCAATAATTAAAGGTCATGTGATCCCACAAAAATCTTATTCTTTTAACACATAAAGCCCATTTTTTAAAATCCGGAACTTACACTCATTTAGCCCACAGGTGTAATACTTAGGGGATTTTTAGCATGATCATGAAATGTCTTTTGGGTCTTAAATGCAGTGGAACTTTTTATCCCTAAGTACTGACTGAGGTTAGTTTCTTAGTACATCACAGTATCTGCACCCATTTTTTGGGGCAAACAATTGCATTAGTGATTGATTCAAAAAACACCCTCTGCCAAAGAACTATGTTGTGGGCAAATGTGCGTAGTTGCCAGAAGTTATGCATGTTGTATCGGGATTCAATTTTGGGTATAGCATACTAAAACAAAGTAGACTACCATAAGTGGTTAAGGACACTGGCTATCTGGTATGGGCCTGGTGACCCATCTGGGATTGGATGAAACTAGTTACCAAAAATAATCTTAAGGTCATTGAATAAGCAACTTTAAAATATTAGCTCTTAAAGGTGAATTCAGAACACTCACCTTTAGAAACTTGCAATCACTTTCGTTAAACTAAAAGTCTAGCAGTGGGGAAGACTAACTTGGGAAAAGAAATGGAGCCACTGCAGCATCGGAGTGTTCTGACAAGAAGTCTATCGCAAATGGTTTTTTTTAAAGCAGGTTGTGAATACTAATTAGAAACCCAGTTACTCTTGCCATTGTCTATTGGCTGGCCAACCAAACTTTGGTTTTGGGTTTTCTGAGTGATCTCAGGGCTAATTCCATGATGAAAATAATAAGTGAATCAAAATACACGTGCATTTCTAAGAAAAATGATAAAAAGTGCTGTCAATTATAATATGTTTAGGCCTATACGTTTAAAATGCAGTGTGATATCAGAGGTGAATTATTATTTTATTCATCAGTCTAGTACTCTCACCAATGAATGATACTCTCATAATAGTTAATGACATCTAAAATTCCTTAATAGGGGCATTTGGGTGAACATGGTCTAGTTAAAGGGACAGGAGGAGATTTTTTGAGGATACAAATTTCTCTCTGGATCGGTTGTAGACCACCACCGAAAATGTTTCAAGATTTTGTGAACAAACAAGTACAAAAGAAAACCGCAAGCCTTGTTCAACTTATGCCCTGCTGTCGCAATCGCCCCATAAAAAACCAAATGCTTTGACTTTCGTCGTGCACGACAGAAGTACTAAATCATCGTTTTATTACATGAAGACGGCGTACTCGTCTAATGCACTCGGTGTGATCTATACATTGGTAATCAAAAAAAATTCCCAATATGCAAAAAAAGCCGGGTTCGACAAAAATTGGTGGCGCTTCTTTCTGGAAATTCTCATGTCTCTTTAAATTGGGTGTGAGCCAGACTTTATTTGAGTGGGTCAAGAGATTCTTATATTATGCAAAGATTGTTTAATGTTTTCATCTGGTCCTTTTTGAATGCTGGCTTGTTGTCAATCCCGTATTAAATTTCTATGCCATTGTTTCCTTTTAATTATTATTTTAACGTGTCTGTTTTTTGTTCTCTTTCGTGTACCTCATCATGCAAGTTGTCAACCACTCATCAGTTCCTCATCTGGGACTCGTACACTTTGTCAACTGGCATACTGGCACCGGGTGCACTTGCAGTATGTGCTTACTTTGACTATTATACAATTACAATGGTAGAGTGATGCATAAAAGTTGTGTCCTTGTAAAAGCAGCAAAATGGGGTAAAACCTTGGTAGTGTCTAATTATCGTTTCATGATGAAAAAAGGCATTAGATAAATTGTGTATCAAAAAAGGAAAAGAACGACAAAAAAAAAAAGTAGTAAGTCTAGTGGCGAGAGTTCATTTCTCATTTCTTGATTAGGCCATCCAAACCCTCAGAAGTATTCCTTCATATTCATTTCAGTTTATTCAGCATAACAATCGTACGTGTACAGAAATGTATAATACAGAAATATATAATAATGCATAAAGTAGCAATGGTAAGAGCCTGTGGCAGAAGTGGGGTGAGTGGACGTACATAATCCTTCACTTTCAAAAGTAGAAGTCCTGCCCTCTCCCTTTTCAAAATTGGTTGATATACATGCAGGCCTTACAACAGCTGCAGCGAACAATAGTAAATTATTGAAATTTGCTCAGGATCGCCGTACAAGTGGTTTCTTGCACTTCAAAAAGTTTTCCGCTAACTGCTGATTATAAGAATACCATGGCATTCCCATGGTTGCAGTGCAGCTTTGAAATGAAACTGTTTCCAAATGTCGGGTGTATCACCTGGTACCTAAAAAAGTAACAAAAATGTGTAATTCTTTGTGAACAACATTTTTCTTTTGAAACTCAATATCATTTGTTATAATTGCGTCCATATACTGAGGAACACCTGACCCATCTAACCTTTTTTTCCTGACACACTATGAATTCGGGAAACCCTTCACAGAATAAAAGCACATGTTTATTTCGTTAATTTTTTTCAATTTCATAATGGGTCAGAAAAAAGTATGTCAGATGGTCAGTTATGGAAATGCCCCATATAACTGGTTACAAAGCAACCAGCTACAATTCCCACCATAATTATGTTATTAGTGTAGTCCACATGTTACTTTTGTTAGTTATATTGGAAATGTTACATCAATCCCAAAGATCATTGTAACTATTTGTAAGAGAAAAGACTAACCATCTCTTGGTATAATCTAAACTAACCAAAATATATTAGATACACTTTGGTTGAAAAAACCTCATGGCCAATATTTGGAGGCGGATGCACATACTTTATATGTTTGCTATGAATTTGAAGACTTATTTATGACAATCACTTTTGGAACTTGTATGTACATATTTCAAGTCTAAAAATGGGTTTAAAAAAACCATAGTCCTTCAGGGACTGCAATGTTTCCTGGGTTCATGTATGACATAACTGTGTGGTCAAACAGGAGGACCATTAGGTTATTATTAAAAAGATATTAGTGAAAACATTTGATATGATCAAGCTCAAGAGCTTTACTAAGTGGTTGGGATTGCTTATAAGATTAGAGAAATCCCTAATTTGTGCCCTACAATCCAATTAAAGCACAGGTCAGTCAAATATTTTCAAATTTAATTATGTTCTGATATTTGTCTAGAAGGAACACTTAGCCAATCTTCCATCCTCAACTCAAAATCTATTTAATTGGGATATGAGTGGTGACTGATGTGGGTGATATAGTAGCACTATACAGTTCATACAACTAAATTTGGAATAACCACTTAAAAGCAGGTAACTCCCAGTTTGATCTTGTTTGGGATTTCTCCCACACCTTAGGTCAGGACCCAGGGAGGTCACCCAGGACACTGATTGACACTGCTTGTGGAGCAGCCCTGTCTGCGTTCTGGTTGCAAGGCTAGGAAAAGGGTTGAACATAACATGTTCAAGCTGTGACTGTTTCCCCGGGAGGAGTTCTCAAGTTTAGTTTGGGTAGGGACATGCCTCCCGAGAGTCCCGAAGTAGAACCCATATCTCTACTTAATTTTGCAAAAAAGGCGGCCCAAAGCTATAACAGAGATGCAAATTTGCCAATTTTTCCTCACAAAATTGTAATGTTAAGCAAATTTGGAAAAATTTTGAATTTCGATTTTTAGAAAATTTTACTAATTTTTTTCAAAAAATATTTTTGAGGGGTTATTTTGAAGCCTTCACGTTTGCATAGTAATGAGTTTCAAATGGTCGGTGTGCAATTTGTTAGAGGCTGAAAATGGATACCTGTTTGCAGCACATCCCATTGTGGTCATTTGTGTTAAGTACCCAAGCCCTTCCGCCAGGATGTTTCTAACCTCATATGAGTATCCGCTTCCAGGGGATTTACAGTGGCTGTATTGGTGTTGCTGGGGCATTAAAAGTTAAATTATTTAAGGTAAGGCTAACACAAATTTTTGTTTCCACCTTGAATATAATCACATCTAAATACAGTGTGCAGTCCACTACATCCTGTAATGTTTCTAACCACCCTCTTTTGATAATAGCTACTGACTATGTGTTTTGGGGCAATTTGTCTTTGTGTTTAACTTCTGTCTTATTCTGCTATACTATATTGGAACTCAACACTGGACAGTACATGCATTTTAGCTCATTTTTTGGAGGTAATTAATAACTTCTATTGAAGGTAATAACTTATATCAATGCAAATCACACATAACTAGGCTTAAAGGCACTTATCAGTGATTGCCTACTTCGGAAAATGAGAAAAATCGTCCAAAACATATTTTTGTTGTCATGGACTGTAACCTGTACAAGGTATCGTAACAAATACCTGCAAATGATAAGACTGAAAGGCAACCCTAATAAAGACACATCGGATTTTTTAGTGTTTAATGTCGCATACGGACACTTACTACAAACAACACGTAATTGAATTGAGATCTATCTTTGACGCTAAAAAATAAAAACGTTTTCATTTTTTGTCATTGTCCTTTGGAAAGAATACTTATGTGAATCTTCTACAGACTTTTACATTTAGAAGACGCACTCCCTGCAAATTTTAATATTTTTTGACCCTTTTGGGTGGATCACTGATAGTGCCATTAATTATTTTGATCAGCATTAGGTTTGTAAATGAGCTAATTAAGTTTGTTGCATATGTGCAGATGAAGGATCCGTTCGTGGACTTGATGTGGTACGTGTACATCAAAGGGAAGTTTGTGGCTATTCTGTCGGAGAAAGGAGCAGAGAGAGCTGCAAGGGTGCCTCGTTTCTGTTTCAGGTGGTGAGGAGCCGGCTATGGGACTTGCTGTCGATAGTTCCGTAGCCTGACCTATCTGACCCACTTTTTTTCTGACACACTTTTGAATTTGGAAACCCTCATATAGAATAGATCACAGGTTTATTATTCTGTTAGTTCCAACTTTCATAGTGTGTCAGAACAAAAGTGTGTCAGATGGGTCAGGTTATGGAAACACCCCTTGCAGTCCCTAAAATGATATTGGAATGCATAGCAAGTTTTATTGATTAGTTTTGCTGACCAACTTTCTCATAATAACCGTCCAGCTAAAACATTTTTTAGTTAATAATCAAATTTATTTTTATGGTAAATTAATAGGCGCTATTTTTAAATATATACCCTCATAATCAAAATGGTATATGTTTGGATGGATTTCTAGCAAAATTCCCGGCTTATGAAATGGCAATGTCTGGATGTATGTATATGTAAGGACGTATGTGTGTGTGTGTGTCTGACAACAAAAAAGGTAAACATTTTTGCTATAATAACTTTTTCTCAGATGAGCTAGAGTCCCAAACTTAGATATATTGTAGGAGGGCACAAGCCCGTACTAACCATGTAATCCATCCCCCCGGGTCCTCCCTGGGTCCTGACAGGGGTGGTGAAATGTCAAAAACGGTCAACATTTCACAAACAGGTAACATTTGCCATAATTTTTAGTCTCAGCTACGTAGTAGGGGCCCGAGCTATTGTTATTGCAATGTGTTGACTCTATCTATCTATCTTTTAAACCACTTGCCTAAACAATTTGCGTCTTGTTGCCAAACGCTTGGGCTGATTGCAGCGAAAAAAAATCGTATCATAGAATCATTGACCCAAGACCCATGTGGGGTGTTCACAGATTTGTGTCAAAGGTCACGTGGGCCGATTAAATGGGCATTCTTTGAAAATCTATAACCTCCTCTTGGTTCCACAAATCACTTGTTATAATCACTAGACTTTGATAGGAAGACCCCTGACCCAAGGTCCATATGGGGTGTTCACAGATTTGGTCAAAGGTCACGTGGGCAATTAAAGGGAATGCTTTGAAAATTTATAATTTCCTCTGTGGCCACAAATCATTTGGCTATACATCACATAACTTGGTCAGAATAACTGCTGACCGACCGCAAGGCCCATATGGGGTGTTCAAAGATTTGTGTCCAAAGTTCACGTGGGCCTATTAAAGGGGCATTCTTTTGCAAAATCTATAAATTCCTTTTCTTATGCACAAATCATTTGTATACTCACTAGACTTGGTCATCAGAACCTCTGACCCAAGGTCCTATGGGTTGTTCACAGATTTGGGTCAAAGGTCGCATGAGCAATTAAAGGGGCATCTTTTGAAACTATACATCCTTTCTTGTGCCACAAATCAATGGCTATAATCATTATACTTGTCAGAAGAACCGCTGACCCAAGGCCCATGTGAGGTGTTCACAGATTTGGTTCAAAGGTCTGTGGCCGATTAATAAAGGGCATTCTTATTGAAAATCTATAAATTCCTTCTTGGTGCCCATCACTTGTTATAATCACTAGACTTGCTCAGAAGAACTCGAACCCAAGGCCCATGTGGGGGTGTTCACAGATTTGGGTCATGAGGTCACGTGAGCCCATTAAAGGGGCATTCTTTGAAAATCTATAAATTCCTTCTTGTGCAACAAATCAATGCTATAGGTGTTAAACGTAAATCACTTATCAGCAGTGGTGGTTTAAGGGAATGATATCTTGTTGAGCCACAATGTTTCCCAGTATGGATATTTCCCTTGGGGGGAAGGGAAATAAAATTTGTGTGGTGGTCTAGTCAGGGGGTCAATAAATTTCGGGGGCTTCTTGGTGGGGGGTTTTCTTTGAAATCTATAAGTCACCTCTTGTGGCGCGGGTTG
>JAMKCH010011527.1:0-29721 GCA_023653785.1 Ophioderma brevispina
TTCAAATCCATGGTTTCGTTTTTACGTTAATTAGCATGGGTCCCTATGAGCCCCTTCTTATGCACTAACGGAAGTGTCCATGACAAAAAAATAAAAATCTTAATTGAGTTACTGTGATTCTGATTTTCATATTGCATACACCTAGTGACATAAACAAAGTAAATAATTAATCAAATATTTCTTTGAAAGTATAGTAGGTCATTGGTGCCATAATATTTTATACACATCATATAGCGGTTTACTGTAGGGACCTATGGTAAATTATACAAGTAAACCTAAAAAATATAAAATAGCATGAGACATTTATGTTTGTGCTTAATATGGTAAATATAGTTCATTCTTCACCAATTAAAGCAATCAGCAAAAGCCTAGGTGAATCAGTGCCATAGAAAATGCAGAAACATTTGACGCAAAATGCAAAATTAAAATCAGTGTTTTGCCCCTAGTTTTCTTACTGATTTTTTTTTCATTTTTTATGTCTTTATTGTTGATGTCTTTTAATCGTTCTAACATGTGGTGGATTTCATCTAAAAATTCCTTTAGGAAAGTGCTTATATAATGAATGGGTCTCTAGGAGCCCCCCCCCCCCTTATGCACTAATGGAAGTGCAAACCCCTTATGCAGTTAAGTGTTAATTTGGAAACTGACAAGAAAATAATTCCAAAAATAAAACATTTTTTTAACTCGTGTGCTCTGTAGCTATTTTCGTAACACGTCCTCCAAGGTGGCCTACTCTTCGATTTCCCTTAAAACGCATTTCTTTTTTGCGACAGATGCTTTACAGTTTTGTCAACGGCCACGTATGTCTACAGGTGATTTTGTTTGAATTTCTCAGCTGTGGTCACAGGACGTCAGAAGAACCGCTGACTCAGGGCGTATTATGCAACGGCTGGGGTCGTGCTCTGTGAGTACAATTGGCTTCTAGTGTATTTTGTTATCAATATTTGTTCTATCTAATTATATACATATTTGCTTGGAATGTTATACTATAACGTCATGATGACATCATGAGTAAGCAATGTCAACAAAAATGACATCTGTCAACAAAAATGACACCTGATCAAAGTCAAGGAAAATTGATGCAGTAATTGATCTGCCATGCTTGTGGTGACTGCCTTGAATGTTAGAGACTTTATATGTGGGCTTTCCCCCTGTGTTTATGTATTTTAGCAATGGAGTTTCAACCTCTGGAACATTTGATCCATACACGGGTCAATCCCATAATTGATCTAAAGTTACCCCACGAGCAGGTATGCTTACGCCAGGTCAGGTCAACTGTGGATCAGGTCGCCCTCGTCGCTCAGGACATCGAGGACTCTTTTGAGAAAAAAGAAACAGGAGAAAGAAGGCAGGGGGTTGTTGCGTGAATCTCGCGGCAATGCATATGGCACCATGTGGCCACAGCGGGCAGCATCATCTTTAAATCCTTCGACTGATTCCAGATATAAGTATGACCCGCTACATCTTGAACCTGATGTCAAACCGAATTCGTCTAGACCAGTGTAGGCCAGCAGTTCGGGACTAGTCGGTTTTTGAAAAATTGGTCTCTTTTAGAGACGTTCGTAATACAGGGATCTGATGCTGGCCCCCTATGTTTTTTTCAATATTTATATCTACGAGCTCCCTGAAATTTCAGGCCAGAAGTACGCTTGCAGCCGAACACTGGCCAGTTGATTTAAGGGGAGACTGAAGACAACTATTGGGAGGGTCTTTCGAAGGACATGGGCCTCTGTAACATACCTGAGAAATTGGGCCGCCTCAAGGGGCAAATAGTATCTCCAGCTGTTTTAGGCGGCGAAACGAGTGAGCCTGACTTTGTTTCGCCCCTGCAGAATAAATAAGCTCATATTTTATTAGTTTGTATTCGAGTAATTCCTGGATAACCAATGATGGAAGTCCTCTACAGGAGAGTTTTTTGCCTCCGTAGCTAGAGGTGATCAAACAAGAGTAGTGAAACGGATGGAGGATATGTATCTTAGTATCTCCCTCTCCCACCCTCGATCTCTCCCGCTCCCTCTCTCTTTGTTATATCTCTCCTCACTTGCGCAAATCCAATCAAGCACCCGTTGATACGTACAATTCAAAATCCTAGCTCCAATATATTGAATTGAGCGAAGTGGTTTGCCTCGACGGTGGATGTAAGTAAGGTGTGGGCATGTGCAAAACATCATGATATAAACTGGCCTCTTTTCTTTGCTTAGGCCTCCCTGTCTGTCTGCGTCGCTATCCCTCCCTATGTCTCTGTTGTTGCTGCTCTTTGCGCCATTTCTTTTGATATGACCTCCAGATTTCAAAAAAAAAAAAAACCAAAACCTCGTTTACCCGAACCATTTAAACAATTTGGCGTTGTTATTATGCAATACAACTCCTCGAAATTTCACAGATCATTCCGCAACGTAATGCATCGCTTTGTGCTTACATTTTTTACAACCCAATCGCTTTAAAAGGCAACCAAGCTTTTTCTCTTCTTTTGTCACAATTTCATCTTTTTCCTACATTTACGTTTTTCTTTTTGAAAAGATAAAATCTACTTTTCAGACATATGGCAACCTTTATTTATGTAGTTACCAAACTATAACAATGTGTGTGTAAAAAAACAACAAAAAAAACTAACGTTCGAAAAAAATGTCCACTTAGAAGATATAAAAAAGAGAAGAAAGCCGTCGCTCAATTCAAAAAAAAACAAAAACCTGTGGAAAAAACTCACTGTCACTTTAAAAAAATCAAACGACAATGATACTTACTTACCTAAGAAAAATTCTAAAACGCATTAAATTTCCAAAATTTTTTTGATTCAATAAGGAAAATACCGATTCCTATAATTAGTACACAGGATAAGATAAGAGGGTTCCATTAGTACATAATGCTTCCCACATTCTATTATGACGTTACCATGGCATCGTAACTGCAGGAAGTATGAAAAATACGGGTTATAGGGTGGAGAATTGATATTTTGCGTTGGCGCAATTTCCCTGACTCAAAAACAGTATTATGCCTAATACACCTATACTAAAAACTAGTCATTTCCCATCATTAGAGCCCCAAAAAACTTTTTTGGTGAAAAATTGATTTTCCATATTCAACACTGTGTCTATGAACGACCACAAATTTCTTGACTGCCAATTTATGATGGCATTCTGACGTAATACTAAGCCTGCTGGTACTTTTGTTAATCAATGGGAAGAGGAGGACAGAAGTTTGGAAAAGAAGGTTTGAATATTTTTTTTAGATAGTTTGAAGGGTGCTGAAATTTTGGGTCTGCAGAAAGTTTAAATAGCTTCCTCCTCGTTGAATTCGTTGAATTGCTTAAGAGATTCATGAGCTCTATCTCTATTACACAATCGTAAAAATGATGGTTTTGTTATAACCAGCACTGCTCACCTCTTATTATTATTGCCTTTTAGTGCCCCCGGGGTGCTGGTGGTCATACACACCCACTGTCTCTCAAGGTTGGTTTACACACACAACACACACACAACACAAAAAGATTTCATCCTCACCAATGATTCAATGTAACATCCTCGTATGATGCATTGGAGCTAAAGTTGTATTTTTGAAAACAACAATTTAATTTCCGCCACAAATCCCAGATTGCTAAAAATTGATTTGATGGCCATGTTCCCTTAAATATGGCGTATTAAAGAGCTGACGATGACCGATAGCTTGCCGATTGCAAACCCCAGACGAATACAGACCATGAACTGGGACGCCACAAATGACTCCAAAATGCCACTAAGTGAATTGTTGGGTTTACTCTAAATGTTTACGGGGAAAAAGCTGGCAGTGCTGTTTGGACCGGAACATGAGATAACGTCATGGAAGATGAGAGCCAAGTGCCATCGCTGTTGGACCTCGGGAAATTAATTGCAGAAAGTGGTCCACGTGTGTAACTGAAAAGAACTTTTTTAATCATATATACCTTCGACACTTATAATACTGTTTGGTCGTGGCAATGTGAATAATTATCCAGACATGATTTGCGCAAAACCACGTGATTTATCATTCAAATTACAATACGGATGTCTCAAAATTTTCCGATTTTTTTAAAGACCACTGTCCTCCATTGACGTTATCTCATTTGTGGTCCACACAAGCACTGCACTTTTCTCCCGTAAACATTTAGAGTAAATCCTAACAAAACCGTACAATTCATTTAGAGGCTATTTTGGAGTCATTTGTGGCGTTCCTGCGTCTGTATTCCTTCAAGGGTGCAGTCGACAAGTTACCGATCGCCAGCCTTTTTAATCCGCCATATTTAGGGAACATGGCATTCAAATAAAAATGTTGTTCGCACTCTAGGGTTCTAGGGAATAACATTTGTTTGAAAAACACAACTTTGACATTCATTGCACCATGTGTGGTTAAGAACCGCTGGTACAATTTGAAATCATTTTTTGATTATGAAATCTTTTTACTGCATGTTGCAATACTTTTGTCCAGTGTGTGTAATATGCTGGTTCTTAGACTGCAGTTCTTGTTTTGTAGTATTGGTGTCGCTGCGCCATGAGCATCATCTTTTTGATGGATGCTACTAGTAGAGCAGGAGCAGAATAGCATAGGCCTTATTTAAAGGTCCATGGCCCGATCGCTAATAGCCTCGTCCCCAGAAGCGCCAGATTTTACCGGAAGTGGTCAATATTTTGGTATCAGAAGAAAGCTACTATTTTTCTCATTTACCCTGTGAAATCTTAGGGCAAAAGGATATTTGGTTTGGAAGTTATGAGCGAAAATGTGCCCCATTTTGGTCGACCAATATTAATTTTACACAGTACTCTATGGGGCTTACAAAATTACGTTTTTAGCTCTCACAGCAAAACGGATTGAAATATCGGCGCGAAACTTTACAGATGGGGTTTTGGGGTGAAGGCCAATCTATTGAGATGAAAACTTCATATCCTTAAATCGGGCCATCCCCCTTTAAGGAGTTCGCTTAAACCGCACTACACAAAAGGTTTAAAACATTTGGTAGTTAGTATGGACCCTCTTTATCAATGCTAGGTAGTTAGTACTCTCAAATTATGGTATCACTTTTTTCAATATGGGCCAATTTAAGGCTATACAGGGGTCACACTTTTAAAATGCTCCAATCAAGTTGAAATATATGCCATATTGTCCGTCTAGTCATAAGGATTTTAAAAATGTATAACTTGTACCATCTATGACCATTGGTTTTGGAGTTATAGGGTGAAAATGACTAAAATGGTAAAAAGGTCAATCTCAATTTGTACAGGGGTCGACATTAAATTTTAAATACTTGCATATTATTGCCTGAGGAAAGAGGACTCCCCCCAAAATATAGTTTGATTATGTTAAACGTTTACTTACTGAGATAAGGTCAAAGAAGGCCAATGCAACGCCAATTGGATTATGTTGCCCGACTTATTTTGGCGCATAACATGTTAACTATCTATGCATTGCGGATGCTACAAACTATTCCTTATTTTGACACATTAAAGGAGCATTTCGTGATCCACAGCCTCGTCCCCCCGACTTACCTCAGAAAAGTTGAGATTTTTATATGATCTGAACCGTCGGGCTAAGTATAGTATGTGTGCCCAATCTGATGTGCAAATTCAATGGTCTCTGCAAGAAATTCGCGATTTTGTATTTTCTGTCCGTAAACGGACAGAAATTACTGTACAGTGGTCTATGGGAGATTGTGATATGAACATTTGCTCATAACAACAAAGTGCAAGATCAGAATCAACTGAAATTTTGGGAATAAGCTTTTCTCAAGGATATCTAGCGAAACATAAACAAAACAGAAGGGGTTAGAATCACCAAATGCACCTTTAAGCTTGTTGAACAGCTTCTTTCATTTTTTACCCAAATTGGAGCAACTTCTGATTTTGACCCCTGTACGATATGATGCGTGAACAAGGACTTTCAAAATGTACCCTAAACACGTATTTTCACCGACTAAAAACAAGCTAAACATACCCTAAACAAGCATTTTTATCTGTTTTTGCTACCATAAACAAGTAAGCAATGCATTGTGTCGTTAACATGCCCTTTATTTTCTAGCTTTGCTTTACTTCCGAAGTTCCGATTACAATATTTTCGATGATTTTGATCCCTGCTTAATGAGATACCCTGAAGAAATACATCATGATTTCAGGGCTAAGAAAAAGCATACCCTTTTTCCCATATTTTGCTGTTTTTGACAATGTACGCGCGTACATCGCCTGTTGGAAAAAATGGGACCCTTTTTACGCGTTTTCTTGTTCACGCATCATATCCACCTTTGAATACAAGTGGCCCCCGGGGACTAGACGGACAATATGGCATGCATTTCAACATGATTGGAGCATTTTAAAAGTTTGACCCCTGTGTAACCTTAAATTGGCCCCTATTGAAAAAATGACAACACAATTTGAGAGTACTAACCTCCTAGCGTTGATATAGAGGGTCCGGCCATACTAACTACAAAAGGTGTCAAACCTTTTCTGTAGTGGGGGTGAATAATGTGTTTGACCTGGGTGCATGCTCCTGCTCTATAGCGCACGATAAGTTAACATTATTATTATTTCTCACAGTCTGTCGGCATGTCTCAATTTCCAAATGTTTAGCTTTGTGTGTGCGTGTGTGTGTGTGTGTGTCGGTCTGTCCGTGTGACGGAGAGACAGACGGAGGGACAGACCGACAGATACATACATACATACATACATGCATACATACATACGTACATACATACATACATACATACATACATATACATACATACATACATACATACATACATACATACATACATACATACATGCATGCATGCATGCATGCATGCATACATGCATGCATGCATACATAACATACATACACACATACATACACATACATACACCCCTACATACACACATACATACATACATGCATACATACATACATACATACATACATACACACACACACATACACACACACACATACATACATACATACATACATACATACATACATACATGCATGCATACATAACATACATACACACATACATACACATACATACACACATACATACACACACATACATACATACACACATACATACATACATACATACATACATACATACATACATACATACATACATACATACATACATACATACACACATACACAAACCCACGCACACACAAACTTACACAAACAAAATAAACACACCCACATGCAGCCCCCACACACATTCTCTCTCTTTCTCCCCTTTTCACTGACCTTTTCAAATGCAGGAGGATCCACCCAAACCTTGTCTCCACTCACCATTACACCTGGGTTAATTAACTGAACGAATTCTTCCTTTATGGATAAAGTGATGAAGAATATAGTAAGGCGCGATAAACCGAACAAAATTGTGTTTAATGACGTATCTCATATTACACAAACTAGATTCGTTCACAAACCCTGAAAATGCTTGGTAAATGGAAAGGGCTAACAATAGGCGTGATTCGTTATTAACTGTCCGTATTTACACATGATTTGAGAGAGTGAATATGGTGAGAATTGTTTACGTCAATTTAGGAAATAACGCTTTGAAGTTGGATTTAGATACAATGGTATCAATTGAGCTATACTTTATTAATTTAGAAAAAAAAAATGTATGCCTTGGTAGCCGAGAAATAAAGAGGAGGAGCCTAATATCGAAATGGTTGATAGAAGTTGACGATTAAGTGATCTCCTAGGGTAGTAATTAAAATATTAGATAATATATAGAAGGTAATCTGAAGATTGTGCATTTTTCAACAAGCACGGTAAGGGCGCCTGTCCCTGCCCATTGGAAACCTCCTACAGCCCGACCTGCGGCGTCTCTCACTGCAAAATCTCATCACATTAGTCTGTATTATCCACCTGCAAAGACAAGGTACAAATACGGAATAAATCATACGATACGAAATCTAGGGGTATATTGTAATTATGTCAAATATTGATTGGAAGCATTTACCAGAACCCATTCAACTTGGCCCTAGCACATTTTCGTAACCCGCGGGGTTTGTTTGGGTTGTTTTGGCACAAATGGGGGGGCTGCAACCCCCCCCCCCCAAAACAGAAACCCTTGCCCCCCCCCTTCAGGATCACAGCCCCCCCCCCAATGAACTGACTTTTTGTACAGTGTCTATGGAGAAGGACCCAATTTGCCCCCTCAAAAAAAGCCTTGGCACCCCTTCAGCCCCCCCATTTGCAAAGGTCTGGTTACGCCACTGCCTCAGCACCACTTTGGAGCAATCAAGCAGGCAAACAACATGACATATAAGGGGATGTGGAGGAATTCGACTTCTTATCGGCGAAAAAATCTTATTCCCCTTTCGCTTTTCCGTTCAAAAATATCGTGTTCCCCCTTATTTTATGAATTTTTCCAATTAAAAGGTTGGGTTCCGCCCTTTTTCCTGATATTGTTCATGTCCCAATCTCGTTAACATTGTCAGATTTCTCCCTCAAAATCCTCCATTCCCCTGGTGTAAATAATGACTCCTCCATAAGCATCGTTATGTGCAATCCTGCCCTGACCAAGACTAAGCATGCATCTTTATGTGAATGTGCAACCCTACCCTGGGCGTTTGACGCCAGCTTAAGAATGTCAGGAGCTTTGTCAAGTATACCTACCAATTACAAACTATGCTTACCTCTCAAACCTGGTTTAAGTATACATTAAAGGCACTGTCAGTGATTTGCCAAATCAGAAAATCTAAAAAAAAATCAGATTTTTGCATGCTTGTAAGAAGTAAAGCTATCATAACATACTCTACAAGTTATAAGGCTGAAAGCACCTAATTAAGACAAATCGGATATTTTAGTCAGTGTCCATACGGACACTTTCTACAACACGTAATTGAACGGGAATTCATATCTTTGCACACTGCTGTTTTTCCTTTTTGTCATTTTGCATTGGGAATAAAAATTAACTTGGACGAATTCTACAGACTTATCCTTGAATTTTAGATTACTCCTGCAAATTTCGAATATTTTGACTCTTTTGGGTGGATCACTGATAGTGCCTTTAAGAAAGGAATCTTGTATCGCAAATCCAAATTTTGAATCGTGTTTAATTGAAAGAGAGAGAGAAAAAGAATGATAAAATATTGTGGGAGTTTTAATTACAGATACAGATTACACACATGAATTGATGATTTCAAATCTGATATCACTCTAGTGTTTGATCATGAAAACAGAACATGTTATGTAATGGGGGTTATCATATAGAAATTTTGAAAGATGATTGTCATAGACCAGCTCATGATTTGTTTAACTTTGTTTATTCTTACTAATTCATACTTCAAATTTATAAACCGACTAGAATCACATATCATAGCGCGCCACAATTTACTAATATCAAGTACTCAGTTCTGATAATACCTTTAGCAAATGTCCGTCCAATATGGCAATTGTTATTTCAAAAGAAAACAACCTGGTAATATAGACCACTTTAAACACAAGTTATCTGCTATTAAAGAGACACTGGCACATTTGAAAAATAGTGCGCCCTCAAGATTTTTCAAAATCGACATTTTTGCATGGTTGTAAGGCTTTTATATATATACAAAAGCCCTCACCCGAAATGATTAAGACCAAATCAGCTTCCTTATGGGTAAACAGACGACGAAAATGGCGTTTAACACAAGAACACGCACGCCGTATGCATGTTTCCCACGCTATGCACACTGTTTGATCGGTCTATAACCTTTGTGGTTTTAATATCAGTGAGTACGAGTCAAAAATATTCATGTAATATACACATTTGTTGATTAAAGTTATGGAAAACTTAAAAGTTGGCCTACAAATTACCTGGATGTCTTTATCCTCATACCAATGTCCCTATCTGTTTTGCGGTATGTTATTTTTATGTGTAAAATATATCTCTGTTCTTCCAATGGCCTAGACTATCATTTGAGAGCAAATTGAAGAAATTCCATATTTTGTGAAAATGTGCCATGTTTCATGGATAACCAAGGTGTCAATGCAGATTACACCAAGTTTGTGAATATACAGGGTGACCAAATAAAAACTTTACCCAAAATGAAAGTGATATTTTTCCACTTTCTGTAATTTGATACCTGTGTATTTATTTTCTCATACGAAATGGGTAATAGAGCATCTTACATGAATTTTTTGTTCATTTTGGTTGAGTGGTTCTCAAGATATGGTCCACTGAACAATAAGTCAGCAAAACAGACTTGTCCACGGAGCATCATTTTTCTTAGGCATGGTTGAACACCGTTGCAACATCGAAAGTAATTTATCTTAACGGTCTTATCTTTAGTTTCTATCTTCCACATGTCCTCCATGATTTGCGATGCACTTGGTAGACCTGGAGTGCATGTGTTGAACAGTTCTTGATGTTACACGCGTTCTCCTAATTCCGGTAAATGCATCGTGTTATCCGTCGTCATAGTTCTGGTAATGTGTTTGGGGGTCCATGGGGCGTCAATCGCTATCAACGTGGGGAGGGGGGGGGGGATTGTAAATTGTCTCGACCTCCATCCCCGTCAAACCGTCGGTAAAAAAAAATGGGTAACCCAGTGAGGCGCCATCAGCCCGAGAATTGGTTTAATTGTTAGCGACTGAGGCAGATCCAGCCCCTCTCAATGAGGGAACCAACGGAAAATGAAATTGGCGGCCATGGGGTGGCGTGGGGGTTCCCACTCTCCGGCCTCGAAGCGCGGACCCCGGCAATGATCCGCTTTTGAAAACATTTTTTTCATGCAAATTTGATAGAATTAATTGGCAATTGATAGAACAAACTTGAATTGATTGGTTTTCACTTATAATGCTTACGGTATAATAACGGTATTAAAAAGAAAAAAATATAGTTGATGGTTAGGTTTCGTTGAAACAATTACGTTTAAAGTTTTCATGCATGCTGGGCCTTAAATGGGTTACTGTGGGGGGGGTCTGCCCGCCCTCGCGAACCGCGGAAGCCGGCATTGTTCACTTCCAAAACACATGTTCTTATACCAATTTGATAGAAACAGTTTGAACAGGTGGTTCACTTTCTGCTTGCTTCTAGGTTGATCAACTGTCGTAAAATCTAGTTTATGGGTTAGGTTTGTTTGAATACAAAATTTTATAAGAGTTCCATATATCACCCGGTGCAGGGTGGATGGGGGTGGGCCCCTCTCCCGCTCTTCGCGCTGAACCCTGCATATTCACTTTTCAAACACATTTATTTGGCAAATTTGTATAGAAATATTTGAAATGTACGGTGCAGGTCACTTTATAATGCTTACAGATATGATCAACTCTCCTTATAATAGCGTTCGCTCGTCGCCGTTTTTGAAGATGTTTACGTGTAAGCTCTTTCCAGCTATTTAATGCTGAGAAATATGGCCCATCTTTAATTTAATAAAACTTAAAAAACAAATGAAATATCTTCGGACTATTTAGATCCCTTAAAGTTTTCAAGTAGGTCCCTGTCTACAGGGTCTTATCAAGAAAATTGTGGCATAGAATACTGCCTGACACCGAAACTCCCTGTCCATTTAACAGTAATTTTTCTGCCATAATCGTAATATTCATTTTTTTTACACTCATATAGTCTCTCTGAAAAAAGGAAGCAGATATGAACAGTTTTGTACACCTTACCATTTTTTCTCCTCCCATTGCCTGGAGTTCACACAGTAAACCCCATTTGTGTAATTGAATGATAACCAATTCCGGCCCACCCATGAGAATTTTCTAGCTTTTTCTCACCCGTTACAGCCCATTTTTTAGAGTCAGATTTTGGATGAGATTCTTTGCATAAATATTACACAAAATAAAGTTGATTTGTGAATGTTTTAAAGTTCTCGTTCAAGAAAGATAATGTGCTTATAAGCCCACTGTTATTTAGCACAACTGCATACTATGATTCCAGATTTGAAAAGCCCGGTTGCCAAAACAATTTCTGTACTTATCATTCCATCATTGAAAATACTCATGGACAATCTGTTTTACTGACTCATTGTTCAACCAAAATGATTTTTTTTTCAGGGCAATATGCTCAGTTACCATTCTTTTATGATAAAATAAAATCCACAGAGATCAAATTACAAAAAGTGGAAAAATATCACTTCATTTTGGGTACAGTTTTTATTGGTCACCCTGTATACGAATTATCCGTATGAGCCTTTACCGTTGAATAACGGCAATAGAAAGTGAGATCCGATTAACCGGGACACATGGCATAGAAAAAACGGACATAATGAAATGGACAACTTACTGGAATCACTACCACAATTTTGAAAACATTTGGTGATTTACCATTCTTAAATAAGTAAAAACAGTTGCAGACAATTCTTGGCCACGGAAAAGCAGGTGTTGACATCCTTGCCACAGTTTATATAGTCATATTTTTTAACACAAAACTTCAGACATTTACTGGCAGCCTTGTAGTAAGATATTGATCTTACAGTGAACAAGTGGATTAGCCGGGATTAGCACCTGCTTTTTGAGTTTGATAAAATACTGGAAGTAATGCGCATCCTTGACTGTCTGTGGCAGAGAAGTGAAGCGTACAAGAAACTAAATTGTTGCTCCTCCGTTTTTACAAAAGTAAAGTACCCAAGTTGCTTTCAACTTTGTAGAAGTGATTTCAGTAAGGATCAATTTCATTAGTCGAAATAGTTCATGTGCCATTGTGTCCCTTCAAGGATGATAAAAAACAAACTTGAACAGTTTACCGTAGGTCAAAAACAAATTATAATCGCAGATTTTAAGTTAGTATAGATATATAAGAAAAAAACATAGAAAACGCATACAAAGTATAATTGGTCGAACCAAGAACAACTTTCATCTAAATTTAAAAACAGTGAATGGTGAAATTGTGTCGGAGTTGATAAATCTTTGACCAATTCAATGACGTTTTAAATTAATGTTGGTCTACAATTGACTTCAACTATTAGTTCCTCTGTAAGAATTATTTTTGTTTACCTTAAGAACATGAGGACATTTCAGAAGAGTTCCCCCAATTTTGTTCGAAACTGATTTTTTGCATATTTGTGAATCTTACCGATATATTAGATCACGCCTGAAATAGACAGGTGGGGACTGAAAGAAGGGCGATACCCATTTTATGTAAGACGATGATGATTTGGTATTTTTCTTTTCGTGCACGACATCGCTGACCAGAACTTCAAGCATGGTTTTCTACAGTACAATTACGATAGCAGGCAGTTTCAAAACAGGTTTGCGCTTTTCTTTTGTACTTACTTTGCTCCAATAAACCCTCGAACCGTTCTCGGTAGGTGGTCTACAACCGATCCATGCAATTCGAGAGAAATTCGAATCCCTAAAAAATCTCCTCCGTCACTTTCAGTCAAGTTAAGTGCACCTCATACAATAATACATGTTTGTATATGAAATCCGGTTTGAACTAATGAATAATGACGATAATAGTGAACTTTGACCAAACAACTAGAGTTTAAAAAGGTTGCACTTTAAATTTCACTTCCATTTACGATGATCAGTTATCAATCAATATCCATGGTTGTAGTGCCAGATAGAATCAAAATAGCCAAAGTATACCATTTTTGAGAAGCATCCAGAAATCTTCTCTATCGTCCATCATTCAGTGTTATCATCATTACCATGCTTCTCAATATTTCTTCAAAAATCTATGTTTAATAGGTTTTTGGTTATATAAGGGAACTATCAATCTTTCAATTCTTGTAGTCAAACTTAATGTCTTTTGATTTAATGTTAATAGAATATTGTCTGTGACGTTTCTCAAGAGCTATTTAGGTCCTCTAATTATACACTATGACAAGATGTTATATACATATTGACTCCGAAAAAAAAATGTGCATGAAAAAACACAAAATTTGACCCTGCCCTGTTTACTCAACTGTGATCATGTGCCGCATGATTTCATGATCTGCATATGTTCGACTTTCTATGCTGAAAAAAATGAAGGAATTTGGTGAAGAAATGAGGTAGATATGAAAGATTTTCGCGGCTGATCCATTTTTACCCAATTCCAATGGGATTTACACAGTTAAGCTGGGTTTTCAGTTCCATTATTTTGTCTGAATATGGTGACAAATCTTTCGGGATCAGCCGTGAAAATCTTTCATATCTACCTCATTTCTTCACCAAATTACGTCATTTTTTCAGCATAGAAAGTCGGAAAGTATGCAGATCACGAAAACATCAACTGCGTCACAGTTGAGTAAACAGGTCAGGGTCAAATTTTGTATTTTTTCATTCACAAATTTTTTTGATTCACTCTGTATGTTTCAATTTTTTTTAAATAAGTTGTCATGTTTGCTGATAATGTGACAATTACTCGCACCAAAATATCAATATGTTCCAACTCTAAACTAAGAAATCGAAGGAGTAATTGGTTCAATTACACGATTCTCGGTAGGTCTAAAAGAATCAGTGTTAATTGTTAGGACAAAACTCCAGCAACAAATAATACTAATCGGAATGGAACTGGAAAATTCACACGATTGTGTTCGTAAATCAAACATTATTTTCAGGAGTAGTGACATTATTCGGTGACCAAGCACTTAGAAATTCAGCACCGCACACCCTTGGAATACTATAAATATATATGCGGTGCAGGCACATCAATTAGTGCAATATTTTTTCCTGAAAACTGGACAAACAGAGCTCTTTCCCATGATGCTACAAGCATACATACACTGTAAGTCAGTTGATTAATATTGGTCGACCAAAATGGGGCGCATTTTCGATCATAAACATCCTTTAGCCCTCAGATTTCACATAAAAAAATATCAGCTTCCTTCAGATAGCAACATTTTGGCACTTCAGGTAAAATCTGGGGTTCTGGGGACGAGGCTAGTTGCGATCGGACCATGGCCCTTTAACCTTGATAAATGATTTACTCAACAGAATGAATTGTTTCCCTTTTAAATTTTACACATTATTTTATGGGGATTACAAAATCACCTTTTTAGCTCTCACATCAAAACGGGTTGAAATATCGGCGCGAAACTTTACAGATGGGGTTTTGGGTTAAAGGCCATTCTATCAAAATGAAAACTTTATATACTTAAATTGGGTCAGCCCCTTGAAGTAAACCTTACACAAAAGCGGGTGTATTTCACTCTTCAATTATTAGTTTTACTCAACTTTGACTAAGAATTTACTCAGGAATCAGGGAATTTAAACGTTTGGAAAATGTTTTCAAATAGACATTTGATGACTGTGCTAATATTGTCGTCTGTGCTGAGCTCTTAGTCAAAACTGCCACAGTATATTGAGTGTTTAGCGCACTATTACTAAGAAGATTAACCCATTCCACTCTGAAGGCAACCATGATCGCTTGAAGATGCCATTTCACCCAAAATATTCACATTATGCCTATTGTGGCACAAAATAGCAAAAAATGATTACAAACAACCTAGTCTTAGGTCCATGTTTTTTTGAGGTGGCTTCCCAAATCATTTGGGAAATGAATTTCAAAATACATACTTATAACTATACATAATCCTATCAGGGATGAAAGGGATACAATCACCGAATTACTGTTTGATAAAAAACTTTTAAATTACACTTTAAAAACTCACTCCTCGTGCGTGACAAAATAGTGTGGTGTTAGTGGTGTGTGTGGTGTGTGTGGGTGTGTGGTTTGGTGTGTATATAATCCTAGATTCGGAAACAATATAAATGCCACATCTTTATAGATGCGAAGAATAGATATTTTCTACTATATAGATAAATTGTGACAAAACAGTGGATATATTGTTCCATCGCAGATGATATAAATTCGGAGTAGATAAAAGCCACAACCTTGCAAGTTACCCTAACATATCAGAGCATATGTGCAGGCACGCAAATGATTGGAAGGATATCAAGTCATGCACAGAGTTGGGAGGTTGTCTCATGTAGCAGTGCAAGTCCTCTGGTTCCCATTATTTTAATAATTAAGGACTTGGTGTATGCCTACTAGGAAATTCATTTACATTTGCCTAAAGCCGCTGAAACTAAAAGTTTTTGATTGGATGACACCCACACCATCACAGTGGATTAACTTCTCAGTTCATTGGCACGTAATGGATGATCTGAACCCATGGTCTAGATAGTACCATAGTGTGTACAATGCCCAGATAACAATGAAATCTGAAATAGCTCTTTAATCAAGAACTAACCCAACCCAGACTGTATAAATTAAACAAATGAAATACTAACACTTCACCACATCTTTTGTGAATGATTATGAACCGGAACATGCGGCTTATTTCTGGAAATTGTCAAATTCCAGGCCGGTGGCGGGCACAGCCTCTTTCAACATAGACCAACTAGCAACTCACCCAAAATATCAAAGCCAAGAGAAATTAACGCAATACGGAGTGCAAACACAAACCAATATTGGGGGCTTTAATGTTGGTCGGTCATGGGTGTTTTCATGACTCCACATACGACCTCGCCCTCGGCCGTTTGTCATAACAAAAAATTCAGAATTAATCCTTCCAGTGGAGTTATTCTCTCTTGACTCCAACGTTTTTTGGAATAAGAAAATATCCCTACAAACATATCAAAAATTCAGAATTTTTCGTCAAGATCTCACTTTTACGTGTTTAAAATCAATGGCGACGTCTAAAATTTGGGATTTCTTGACCGCCCTCCCCTGGTCAAAATTGTCATTATGAATGGACGTGAGTGTAAGGCAGGTGCATTTCCCGGGCATTCGGTGGACAGGGACTCGGTCCCATACAAAAATAGTTGTCTTTGGGTGCATTCAAAATTAAAGGTTGAATGACATGAGTATGTTTGATGCCTGACATAGATACTGTGGTTATATAAAACAACTCCAATACGAGAGATGTTCCCTTGATCTCAAGTAGTTTACACTAACATATTAAGTACTAACATCCTCGCTAAGCGATGGTTGTATTTTTAAAAAGACTATTCTTGTTTAAACATAACGTTCGTTTCGAATTCGGGCATGGGTTGTACTTCGTGGGAGAAGCCATCTCTAAGGAATGTCAATCTTTTCACGGAACTGTCACAGTTATTAACTAATCTAAAATTCATCAGTTTTTTTTAAATCCCTACGATGGCTGTACAAAGGCTTACAACGACTGATACCGTGACAACGTGGACTTATACGATGAATACAATTGTAGTCTTGAGAGCCGAAAGCAACGCGTTGATTTTAACTAATCAATCACAAAAGTGAAAAAAGCAACGCATTGTTAATGATAGCAGCCCGTTGTTTTCAGACATTTCTTAAAAAACGCGTTACTTTCATTAGCAACACATTGCTTAGCCAACCCATCAGAAAATTGAAAAAGCAACGCGTTGCTAAGCCACCAATCAAAAAAGTGAAAAAAAAAACAACGCGTTTGGGTAAACAATTCCACCGGCAAAGTGGTTTTCGGGGGATGGGGTCCATGTGGATCTTATACACTTAAGTGTTAAAGTATTGTCTATATTTGTAGACCAAAACATACCAAATCTTGAACAAAAAAACTTAACCATTATCACTGGCATTTTAACATTTTTTATTTGACATAAACATAGACATACCCTTGTCATCATTTTAGGGAGTCATTTGCTTAGTTGGCCGTCGTGCATTCAAATGGGATTTCGTGGATAGGGAAAAGCTGACCATTTGATTCAAAAGACTATAGCCCGGCCTATACTTAACCGATAGAAATTACTTTTGCAGCAAATTAAAGATAATGAAATAGGCTTTCCGATGATTTTACATATGTTAGATATATATTATTTAAAAATTCAAAATGGCGGACACAATTGAGGTCAAGTTTTTTGACTCACCCTGAATTGTTAATAGATAATATTTTGAGACGCCTTGTACAGGAAGTATAAACTTGTGAAACTTGACGTTTAATAAAACAAATCGGCGTGTTTTAAGATGTTGAAGTAAAGAATATGATCATGTGTGATATGATTATCAATAATACTAAGACTGTTGACCCAAAGAGAAACATTATATTGTTTCGGAGGTAGAACTTGAGCCAATATGATCATGAGCTGGTAAATAACTATCGCTCGTACCTTTATAAAGTGTCAACGTTCAAAGGGAAACAATTCTGGTGAAAATGTTTTACCATTTGAACAGAGTGGCGAGCGGTCATACCTCTTTTGTGTATATTGGATTAGGTCACCCACCATCTTCGTCACCTAATTTGATTTTCTGCTGCCAGTAATTTTTTGTACACAAGCACTCATTCCACCGATGTTTATGCGTAATCTTTCGTGACAGAATCATCAGGACCTGTGTGCTCAGCGTGCACGATTTATAGAGCAGGTGTCGTTGTATTGTTTGTTTGATGTAAATCTACAATAGATTGTATTTCATGTATTTCAGTCACAGAAGAAAACATAGGATTTCACCATTTGGCTAAAACCTACACTGAAGAAGTGAATCTTTAGTCATATTTACTCAAACAGGTATTAAGCACGCTTACTGTAGTGAACGTAATAGATGAAAAGGGAATTAACACGACGCAGAACAGGTAACAATGAGGAGTGAACTAATTTCATTTTTAAATTTATAGGGGAGAAAGATGATAAAAAGGAAAAGAGTAGAGGGAGAGAAATCTAGCAAAAAATAAGAGAGAAATACAATTTAGCATAGGAAATAAGAGATTGATAAGAGCGATAGTATGAGAGTGATAGTAATTAGAGAGTGATAGTAATTAGAGAGTGATAAAACATAAAAAAATTGTTTGTTTGGCGTAACCCGACCGACCCTAAAAAAACCTGCCGACTCAAAAGTTTTTATGCAATTAGCACAAAATAAAAAATATTCTGCCGACCGACCCATTATTTTCATCCACAATTTAAAAAAAATATTTTTTTTTACCAACACAAAGATGAAAGAATAAACAAAACAAGACAACAAAGCAACTACAACAAGTAAAATAAAAGATCTTTGCTGTGTCATTGAAAAAAGCTTTAAATAGTACCATCTTGTATTCATTTTAGAGTAAAACATTGAGAAGATCTAAAAAAAATTAAAAAAAAATCTGACCGACCGACCCTGATATTTTTTCTCCGTTACGCCAAACAACATATTTTTTTTATGCCTAAGCGCGATAGGCCTGAAAGATGCAGGAAAAAGAAAACCAGAGTGAGCGATAGAGAGAAAAAAACAGAAGGAAGAAAGGAATAAAGAATGAGAAAACGAGACATGAGAGTAAAATGAAAAAGTAGCTCAAGGAAGAAAGAGAAAGTCGTCGCTGGGCGGAATTAAGTTATATTACTTGCTGTCAGGGCATTGCAATTTCACATTGACAAGCCATGAAAAAAGAAGAAAAATATGAACGAGAAACTATTTGGCAACTTAAAAATCCACAGCTGAACGTATAGCTCGATTCAATCCCTATCTATAAATGGGTGTGTGCATCAGAATAAACTAACAAATATACGGACGACACACTCATCAATGCAATATTTACTTTCAAGTAATTGTTCGTACATCAGTATACAGCGCTTCTACCAATGCAGGAACCTAAAAATCAATTTCATATTATACAAATACAACATTTATCAATTGCACGTACGCGTGCAACCAGAGTTTTGTTTTGGTGTGGCACGTGCGCGTCTTTGCAGTTGAAAGGAGCGTAATGCAGGTTTAGATCAATGTTAAGGTCGCTAAGGTGAAACTAATGAAACTGTAAATATGAATCGATGAAATCTAATGGATTTCTCGTATTAATTTTTTTTCTTCGAATTCGTATGAAGATTACTAAGGGGTACGAGACAACAGTATAGCATTTCAAATTGAGATGAAACTTGAGAAAATATACATTCAAATTGGAACAAAACTGTACATTTAGTTCACACCTGATTTACAGATGTGCAACTAATTTTGGGGGATATGTTATGCGATTCACCAATGAATCTATTTGCAAATACGATACAGAATTTCTACAATAATTTTCCAAATATATATATTTGGAATGATTTCTCCATTTGCTGGGAGAACCTCGAACTGGAAGAAATATCAAAGTGAGCTTTTACAAACAATTCAGACCATTGATAGATAGAGAGTTCAAAATGTGTATAATGTAAGGCTGTTTTATGTAAGAACCTAAATTTCTCCAAAAATGCCACATAGGATGTTTTTGCACTAACACGGCGTAATAAACATTTATTGTGCGATATGCCCCGGTAACAAAGATATTGTATGGCGTATTCCTGTTACAAAAGAAAAACTTAACAAAACAACAAAAACAAGTAAAAAGTTTTTAAAAAAATCTAACTAAGAGCAACAACAACAACATGAATCAAAACTGAAACAAATTTGTATGAAATGAATAAAAAGCAACCATGACAGTATTTTCTCTCTTACGCATAATTATTACATGTCACCTTCCTAAAAAATGAAACATCGTACTCACCAGAACAGTGTAGATTACCTAAGTAAAAAAAAAATGATATTTCATCACAAAAGTGCAGATTAAGTAAAAAGACTTATATTCAATTTCTTTTAGAAAAAAATCAAATGTCAGGTCCAAAAGTTATTGAATCCTAAAATAGAGATGGTATTTTTCATCGACAACATATCATGACAGATCATTTTGGTCGACCAATATTAATTTTACACAGTACTCTATGGGGTATACAAAATCAAGTTTTTAGCTCTCGCATCAAAACGGATTGAAGTATCGGCGCGAAACTTTACAAATGGGGTTTTGGAGTGAAGGCCAATCTATCAAGAAGAAAACTTCATATTCTTAAATCGGGCCAACCCCCCTTTTAATGTATCGGTCAATAATGATTTCAGCCCTTTGGTCACACTTGCCAATTTCGTTGGGTGGCGTTCGACATGGATCCAATCATCCATCATGGTTTTTCTGCTTCGGCATTCTTAAACATCTTTATAGTTTTCTTAATTTCATGCTGTCGGAACAGAGTTAGTCTGTTTGAGGCGTATTGGCGCGTGAAACAACAAAAACACACTTGTGTTACATACTCTCTCTCGCTAGTATTTTAGAAGCTTGTAAAATGAGGATTCAGTTTTTACATATTTTGCACCGAATTGAGTTGTTTTCCTATTTTCTTTATTTGAAATGACATTAAAGTTTTTACATACATCAAATTCAAGCTTGTAACCTCCCGAATTCAGAATTTGCATATTTTCCGCCCAATTGCGCGCTTTTTCTATTTTTTTAAAGGATGGCTGAGTTAACCTTAAAACAAACATTGCACTTGTCGTGGATTTACCAGTTTTTATCCTATTTTGGCACCCAAATGGGTGATTTTCCATATTTTTTCAACATTTAATGACAGACGGATACCTGCCAGGAAACAGCTGGGAACTTTTGCTAATTAGTTTTCATAATTTATCTCACCCACTTGGGCGATTTCATTTGATTGTGTGAACTTAAAGAAAGTGTGTACCTTTCATAAAGCGACGCCTTTTCTATTTTCTTTATTTCAAATTATATGGCGCGTATTATCAAGTAACTATAACTCTCCACTACTGTAGGGATTCAGTTTTTACATATTTTGCACCGAATTGAGTTGTTTTCCTATTTTCTTTATTTCAAACGACAGGAAGGTCTAATCAACATCAAATTAAAGCTTATAACTTGGAAATTCTGTTTCTACTCATTTTGAATCCAATTGGGCGTTTTTTCTATTTTCTTTATTTGAAAAAGACAGGAAGGGTGTACGTCAAAATTGAAAAGATTATCAACCATATCATTCAACCCTAAAGTAGGGCAAAATAAGAAGAAACAAATGAAGACAGAGGCACACTGTTGATTTCTACACAGAGAAAAACAGAATGAAATGGAGGTTCTCCACTTACAACAACCTCATTGCTTGTCCTCTAACAAAAGGGACTCGTTCCCGTGGTAATTCAAATCAAGTGAATACGGAAACCTCGAAGCACTTCTGTCACTGTTCAAATTATGACGGCGGGCTGTTTAGAACATTCATTCCACGTACATGTTGTTCTTTGAAAATATGAAAAGAGTCAGTAGACGGTGTAAGCATATTATGTGGGCAGGGAATTTAAAGCGCCCGAACCACACGCTAAAGGTTGTAGGCTTCGAGTCCCGCTGTGGCCAATGTATTTTTAACCTTGCAGTAAGGCGCTTTACCACAATAATTCTCTCTACCGGCATTATCGGTGTAAAGAAACTGAGTGTCCCCATAGAGATGTCTAGCTACCATATAAACAACATTACGGGGGGGGGGGGAATCACCGTTGACCTTGTAGACGACGGCCATTTGGGTACAGTGCTGAACCATAAATGATGCATAAAGCCACTCAATGGAGCACACGATAGACATAGCGGTACTCAGTAACACGGACACTGTATTATCTGACACCGGCATTTTTCACTGTTGAGAGTGGTAACCCGACTCACTGTAGGGAGATGTGCGCGAATCTACTACAGCAGCATTATGTGGTGGAGTCTGGCCCAATCGCTTCGAAAAAAAAAGAAATGGGCATTCGTTACCTGTATTCACGGTCGGTTCCTTCATTTAACTGGAGATAGCAGACATTTGTAACACATCTCAAGTAAAAAGGTTTTTTGAGTGATTTAAATTGTTTGGACAGCCTGACCGAGACCCCTGAAACGTGATTCTTAAGTGCAGCAATGGTTGCTAAGGGAGGGGGTGCCAAAGACAAAGGTTGTACAGGGTCAAATTTTTAAAATTGATCCAATCATGTTGAAAAGTATACCATGTTAGTTGTCTAACCACAAGGATGCAGGAAAAGGTATGTTGTATCTACGACGTTAAAAGTTAAGAATTATAAGTAAAACAGCAAAAATCAAATAAAAAAGGGTCATCAATTTCAGTTGTACAGGGGTCAAATTTTAAATTGCTCCGATTTTAGATAAAATATGGTGCAAATATTGAGTGCGCGTCATAGGATTACACTCAGGAATAGTGTTTGGATGTCTAAAATATAGTTACGATGTAGGGCGGCACAAGAAGGTCAAACGTCCATTGCATTCAATGGGGCTTGACCTTGTTTCCCCTACTTTCTTAAGCAAAACATTGAGGACCCTCAAAATTCCTTATTTTGTTCTAGAGCTCCACGAATAATTTGCACATTTTGTATCCAAATCGGAGCACTTTAAAAATTCAGAACACAAAGGTGCGGGGGGGGGTACCAGCCAGAAGAAGACGATGTTACAATGAGGAAAAGGCGGTTTCAAAACCTACTAAAACGTTGAGGAGTTTTTAATTAAATGTGTGAGAAGTCAACTGTTAGGTACCATTGGTACGATGAGGTAAATTACCACAGTTTCTTGGGTACCCAACTTTCAGGTCAAGGTTTGGTGATCCTATATTTCATGTAGTCCCTTGTTAAATTTTGCCCTTACTTATATGCAGCCAAATGCCACTCTTCGTAAACTAAGTTCAAAAAGAATGATTTTGACACAAGTCTAACCAAAACTTGCGGACCATTTTGGAAAGAATCTTGAACATTTGGATTTTTTAACCACATGACCTTGACAAATTCTTGCCCTATAGCTGCGAAACTACTCTCTAAATTTCTTAGATTAAAACGGAGGACAAATCTAAACTTTGATTAAAAAAATTAATCTATTAGATTTATATTTCAATGTATTTTGGTTTAAATTTTAATCTAAACTTCAGATTTGTCCCTGATAGCAATCAAGTTCGATTAGTTTTTAATCTAAGAAATTTAGAGAGTATAGCCCGCAGATAGGGCAAACTTTAAGCTACTTTACCTTTTTAATCCTTTGGAAATAATTAATTTACACTTATAGTATTCATTTGTGCACTTCTAGACCCTTGGTATGTTGAGGTCAGACCATCGTTTTATTTAATTTGTTCCCACTATATTGCATCATTTCTCTATTGTAAACCCCCGTTGATGTTACTGTTGAAAAATATAATGCGCAAATTTCAATAATACTCAAGCTTCTTCCTGCTTTTCATAATGTAAAATGTAACTTTAAATACAATATCGCATAAAATAATGAAATAAACAAACATAAAAAAATTTTGCACGCGTTACTTCCCACTCAGAAAACACACACACCCACCCACACACACACACACACACGCACACACTCACAAAAACATACAAAAGCAGTTCAGCCTTCAAGATAGATTGACAAATGCAGTAAAAGCAATAAAAGTTTCTGAGAATTTCTCCTCATTCGAAAAATAATTTGACAAGCAAGATCACTTAAATTTTACATGAAATTTGCAATAATACACTTGACCACGTACATTGCAAGAAAAAAGCATGAGAGAAAAAAAAGCAAAGTTTACGTAAGCCATTACTGTGATTGATTGATAATGGGTGTGTTTAATACTACTAATAAAAAGCTTCCCACGTCTGTTAGCTTTCCAGTTCGTAATTTTTCTGACGATCTGACGATAAATTAGAGCTGATTTCTACTATAATCTTCCTACCACATTCTCGGATATCTGTTGCACAGTAAAAAACGTGAGTAATTATTGACGGTTTCGCGGGGAGGGTTTAGAGTCCCCGTTTTCTCTAAAATAGTTAAAGAGTCCCCGTTTTCTCTCAAATAGTTAAATCAGCTATAGATTAGGAATAACTTGACAGACATCACTTAATGGTTGTGATGAACTTGGCATAAATATTTATGCAAACACAAGACCGTTTTTGTGTATGTATGTGTATGTAAAATGATAATATCAGTGTGGGATAGATTGTATTTTCAGTGCTTTTATACACATTTAGATGGGATCTGTACAAGGTTCTATTTCCACGTGTTTAAGTCGGGTCAAATATCAGGCCAG
Organism: Ophioderma brevispina; assembly: GCA_023653785.1. NCBI lineage: Eukaryota > Metazoa > Echinodermata > Ophiuroidea > Amphilepidida > Ophiodermatidae > Ophioderma > Ophioderma brevispina. Next base: position 24,676 of record JAMKCH010011527.1, read on the forward strand.
TTGGGCGAACTGCCAACATGCAACAGTGCCCGGTTAGTACTAACTACCACAGGTACTCATTGCATTGCATATTCAGAAATATTGACAATTTCTTGCTAGCTGACATTATAGCTATCAGTTGTGAGGCCTGAGGGTCAGCTATTTAGGTACTATTATATGGTGATCATTAACTTGAACAAGAATAAGTGAACTTCAGTCATTAAGTTTGAAATGCCATACCATATTCAGTAGCTTTCAGTTTTTAATGAAAAGTCACCTGCACAAGAATTTTTTTGTTTGGAAACTGTTTATTTATCTTTCAATTCTTGGCTATTTTCGGATGTTTTTAATAATTCTACCATTGAGCGGGGCATACATTGGTGCCCAGCACCAAAATGTTTCTTGTATTATATAGCATTAAGCGACTGAGCCTACACCATAGTGCTCTATGTTAGTGGTAGTGGCACGCACATATTATATATAAGGTGAGCGGGTATAGAGCGGCGGTCCTTCTCTCGCTTTGCACCGCGCCGCTGACCAAGGTCCCAGGTTCGATCCCCTATTCGGGCTAGAGGATTTACGTGTAATTGGTTTCCTGTCTAATCTCGCTCTCGCAGGTTATCTACAAGTACTGCTGCGGTTTCTTCTTGCATTTAAAATGGGATTTCCTTCCTCTTCCTTCTTTTGGTGTAATGAATATTGTAGTGGGTCGTTATTGTTCCAATGTTGCAATTGGCGCTGAATTAGCTACTCTCCAAGCCGCTATGTTATTTTAGAGCGCCATATAAATACTGATGGTTGTTATAATATTAACACTGCTGAATTGATAAAAATGGCACCAAAATATTTATTTAAAGGCTGACCCCTCTAGTAAAAGGAACTTCACGGTAGAAGCACTTCCGTATAGATGATGTAACTATGTATGACGTCACTTGTTGACATTCAGGACGCCTCTGTTGTTTTCTGGCAGGCAAAATATTACAGTAGTTTCTGTGACAGACCACATAAAATCTGGTTATAAATTACTTGCAGAATCTTTCCTGATCTAAATTGGTCACAAAATGCAGCTGGTAGCATTAGCTTATTATGCTTGATAAGAAAGTTAGTATTATTTAAGTCGAAACAAAAGTTACAGCAAAAAACAGAATTTCCCCATGCAAAGTATAGGTGCTTTTGCCTGCCAGTTTCTCTCTTACACCAACAGAGGGCGCCATAAACATAAACAAATGTCACATCATCTATATAATAACATGTAGCAGTGTAAATGAATAGGCTCCGAAGAAAAAAGGTTTCGCAAATATTCGGAGCTAATAAAAATTGTTTCATAGTATCCTCGCTCGTAAAACAAGGCACACATTTAGCTGAGAAGTCTTTTATCAAATAGATGCATAAAATTCATAATTAGTAATTCTGAGATACAAAATTCAGGGGAAATCCTTCCATAATTGTATAGTTCCACAACGGCAGCGGCAATACTAGCGCCATTACTCAACATGTGAAAGCAAATTGTAGATGTATATTTTGTTTATTTCTAAGCCTTTTTTTTGCAAATCACTGTGATGATTTGTATTATAAGGACATTAGCAACAACTTGGGTGAGTAATTTTATCTGAGTTTATTGTGAATTCCAGTAAATCCTGGCTGCTAAAAACAACGTTTTTAGTACACTCTTCTGTCAAACCTAAACTAGAGCGGCGGTCATAACGAAAACGTCATTCCGATTAAAGAATGCGTCTGATTTGCTCGTATATTTAGGGTTGCATTCGAACTAGACCCCTCAGAGATTTCCAGAGGAGGGCGCCCTCAATTTTCAAAACAAAGTAGTTAGGGATTTAAAGTTAGCAATTGGGAAGAAAACATGTAAACTGTTCACAAAACGCGTTTGTTTCTTTATGTTATTTCATTCATTGTTTGATTTTAAAGGGGGATGGCCCGATTTAAGTCTATAAATTGTTCATCTTGATAGAATGGCCTTCGCCCCATCTGTAAAGTTTCGCGCCGACATTTCAACCCGTTTTTAAGTTACGTGATTTTGTAATCCCCATAGAGTACCGTGTAAAATTATTATTGGTCGACCAAAATGGGGCATATTTTCACTCATAACATCCAAGCCGAACATCCTTTAGCCCTAAGATTTCACAGGGTAAATGAGAAAAAATAGTAGCATTCTTCTGATACCAAAATGTTGACCATTTCCGGTAAAATCTGGGGTTCCTGGGGAAGAGGCTATTAGCGATCGGGCCATGGACCTTTAAGTTTCAGGTAATGATTGCACAACGCAGTGGACAGGAACATTGGCATAAGCAAACAACAAATCGGAGGGGGTTGGGAGCAGGGTGAAAACATGTTCAGCATGAGAATAATGTTCCATCCACACCGCCCGCCCAGCTACCCCACTCTGATGATAAAAATATGGTTCGTTTGATGTATTTTCTTTATTTTTTTAATTTTTGGTTTGAGAAAATTTGGATGATTTATTTGTGGTAGTGACAATACACCCTTTCCGTGATTTTCACATCCTGGCCTCATACGGGGCCTATGAAGTTTCTGTCGCACGTCTGGCCTATAGGTTACACACCACTAACTCACTTATACAGAGTAGTCTATTGGAAAAATGGCAACTTTGAGCATGCACTGTTAAAAATTTCCGTAAATTAAGAAAACAGATTTTCCGTAAATTTACGGAAAATCTTTTTTACAAAAACAATAAAAATAAAAAACAAAAAACATAAAAAATGTTAATTTACGGAAATATTTCAAAAATTTCTGGCAGCAATATTTCCGGAATTTTTTTGTTGGTTCCGTAATTTTAAATTACGGAAAAATTCTGTTAAAATACACATTTTTTTCCATAATATGAGACAAATTTAAATTTTCTGTAAAATTAACTGTCAAATTTCATATTGACGAGAAATTTCTGTAAATTACCCTAAAAATGACTGGAAATACTGCTGCAGAAATTCGTGCTTCGCGTACATTTACGAGACATGTTTTTTTAACAGGTGTTTCTTTCACATTTAAAACTCTCACAGAGGAAATACAACAATATCACACCAAAGTACAACAAACTAAAATCACCAAATAACCAAATTTAGAATTATGATGACCAGAAAATTTTTTAGGTACGAATCACCAAACTCGCCAGAAGTCAGACCGGCAACACAAGATTCTCTATAGTCGCCAATGCTAGTAATTTGCAAATCGATGTTAAATTGATGAGCGCGGAGTAAATTGCCTCAAATTCACTGTCCAAATGCCACTTAGTTTGAGAAAACATACAAGTCTACCATGTCAATCATGAAATTCCATCACTTTCTTAATATAACTAGTGCATTTTCAGACATTTTAAAGCGCCTTTTCCAGCCAGGTTAGTGGTGTATAACCTATACCTCTCAAGGCCAGTGTAATCACTCTCTTTGTGGTTACACTCGTATTGTAGAAATGAAAGAGGAAGTGTATAACCAATATGTTGGTCTTTACAGCACTCATGATCTATGCTTATTTTGTTAGGGGCGAAAAACATACAAAACAGAATTGTACAATTACCCCTAGGAAAGTTTTGATTTAAAGTTTCATTCTTTGGGGTCGAATTACTAGTTTATACGTTCTGTATAGGGCACGCTTGCATTATATTACTCGGCGACAGCGGGTAGTGAATGAGTGAGTTAGAGTTAAACGTCGTACCGACTGCCAGGGTCATATTAGCTCATATTCACGGCGGGAACATGTTGAACCTTCCCTCTAGACGAGGAGGAAAGCCCAATTTTGAAAGCAGGAGTACCCGGGGAAACCCTGCGAGGCCGAGTGTGGACTGGAAACCAAACGCGTATGAAATCGTAGACCCCGACCGAGGGTCGAATCTAGGGCTACAGTGATACTAAGCGCTGGAAGACCCACTGCGCAAACCCCCTCCACTACCGACAGTGGGTTCCTGTCATTCGACCAACCTTTGGGGCCCGTTCTCACCCGTACCCACAGGTGCCATAATTTATATGTCTGTTCCAAATTGGTAGCGACGCCCCTAATTTTGGATGAAAACTATTGAAAAAAAAACGTCCAATTTAACCATTCCGCATCGTAAAACCCCACTTTTATTTCTTTGTCACCGAATGACCAATATCTTGACGCATGTCCTGCCACCGATAGATGTCTAAGGTCATGGCAAGCTTTTTGGCACCACGCTTTTAAACTAGGCTTTCTACGATAAACTCAGTTTTAAGTCTAACATTTTAAGTGGAAAAATATTTTATCGAGAAAACTATTAGTATGGACTGATAAATTGAGTTTTTTTAGGAATAACACCTCGTTTTTAAGGCTGATAAAGTGAGTTTATCGGTGATAAACATTTTTGTTTTAAACCGTGTTTTTCAATAAAATGTTTTTAATTCCCAAGTTGAAAATATCACTTTATCAATATGATTTACTTATTTTTTTCCATAATAACAATATTAATAACCAGTTATAGCCCTTTATCACAGTAAACAGTCTCAAACCGATATTGCCTATTATTATTATTACGACGCCATCAGGAAATCGTCACAATCATTTCACTTCACCTAGGTGGCTGCTGGCCAAGCGCATTGCGCGCAACCCTTTCGTGCAATATTTCCCATAACAGCTCCCAAGGTTTCGCTTGTGTCGACATTGAGATTAGGTATCTTGCCAAGGGACACAAACACGCTGGCTACAGCGGGGCTCGAACTCACAATTTACAATGGTCTTAGGGTCATTAGTCCTGCACTCTTACGCCACACGTACACCTAACACTGTTGCTTTCTCTTTTTGCGTTTTCTTGTCATCTGAAGAACATTGAAGAAGTATTAGTCGCAGAAGGATGATATGGAGAAAGGAAAGGGAAAGAAGAAGAAACTCACCGCAAGTAAAGATGGAACATCTGCTGGAAAAGAAGAGAATCCAAGCAATGCACTTTTAAGGAAGATGAGATTATCCGAACAAGCGTTAGCCATATCAGACCAAGTGGAAACAAAAAAGATGGAGCACTCAAACTACCTAAGGCCAAGAGAACTCTGAGGATGCGTTTATCGCAGAAACAATCAGGTAATAATT